>JAWPHD010019065.1:0-37224 GCA_037043455.1 Cyrtodaria siliqua
TATGACTGATTGCTGGAGGTGCTGCTACCCATTGAACAACAACACCACGCTGCCTACTTTTAACTTGGAACACCGGAACCCTAGAAACAGTCATGCGCAGACTACAGTTTCTAAAAATAACGCCGTCATAATTTATTTGTACAATGTAAACATGGGTGTGGTGGGGGTGGGGGTGGGTGGGGGAGGGGTCAAAATGAATTTGTGGTTTTACGAAGCTAAACGGATGGCTACGGCAAGATTACAAACAGATCAGGAGCATGTATTTTCATTATATCTAACCATATCAGGTATGAAAACAAGTATAAAAACAATTCTCGATTCATATGTGACGTCTAGGCACCCATAAATGCACAGTAACTTCATTTCAGGATGACAGTTATATGTAAACGATAAACTTTTACCTAGTAATTTAAAAACATTTAAACTACACAATATTTTTAAAAGTAAGTGATTTAAGGCATTTTTATATAATCGACTTATCTATATGTATATGTGTTTATTATGAATGTTTTTTTCTGTTATGCATTATTAGGTATGTCTGTCATTTCAGAATGTAATATTTCAGGTTGACAGTTATATATAAAAGTAAACTTTTACCTAACTTAAACATATAATTATACAATATTTTAAAAAGTAATTGATTTAAGGCATTTTTATATAATCGACTTTTCTATATGTGTTAGTTTATTGTGAATGTGTTTGCTGTTATGCATTATTTAATATGTCTGTCATTTCAGAATGAAATATTTCAGTTGGACATGGTAAACTTTAAACACAATATTAAATTTAAACACAATAGTTTAAAAAGTAAATTTTATATAATCGACTTATCAATATGTTACTGAGCTTTTTTGTTCTGTTTTGCATTAATTAATATGTCTGTCGTTTCAGAATGAAAAGTTTTAAGACTTGTTAACCGAATAATTTAACATTAGTGTCTTTCTGATCGGTAGCGTTTGATGGTTGTCTTTATCTTGTCTTGCCGTTGCTCTGGCTTTTTCCAAGTCATTGAGTACTTACTTTATGGCTTTAGGGGCTTTTGTATTTTTATATCATTATATACATGATCATTTATGTCTTTTACTTATATTGCCTATTAATGCTGTCTTGTTTGTTAGAGATTACAACCTGGCAGAGATACCTTTTTTACACTGTCCCTTTTATTGGTAAGACAATAGGGTAAGATTGAGGTTTGTTGAACCCTAGAACCTGGCTTTAACCCCCAGCGGCCTCTTTTACCACTGACTGTTCCAAGGCGGTAGCCCTATTTTCAACCTGTTTGTGTTTGTGATGTCATATCTTGCCTTTTATTCATCTTTATACATGTAGCTGTTGTTTGTTTCTGCGTGTGTTTGTGGCTGACTGTTGTCATTGAATGCTACGTTTCCTGTTCGATTTTTATATCTATTTAAACATAAAATTAAATTTAAACACACTAGTTTAAAAAGTAAATTATTTAAGCCATCTTTTTATAATCGACTTATCAATATGCGTTACTGAGCTTTTTTGTTCTGTTATACATATTTTAATATGTCTGTCATTTCAGAATACTTTTTTTAAGACATTACCTCTCATGAACAGACTCCGAGTCTGCTACCTTTATCTCTTGTTTGTGTTTGTTGCTTCCAAGGGATCCACTTTTCAGTATTAAATGTTAGCCGAATAATTCAACATTACTTTAGTATCTTTCTGATAGAGTTTTATTATAAAGTATATGCTTTTTATTACCTCATCATTTGCTTGTAATTCGTCTTTATTGACTATGAATGATAACTAGTCATAAAACATACATTATTTACCAATATCCACCTAGACAACACAATCCTTAAGCGTGTTATGTTTAACGGTATCCTATTTAACTGCACGAACGTCTAAAATATGTTTAACATGTTTCCGTATCGACCATTGACCAAGTTTTACGCATCTATAACGTGCGTGGTCGAATTAATATGAAGTTTCCTTATAAATCATGTTTTACCGGAAACCATATGATAGTCCAGACGTACTTCTACATAATTTCGGTATTGTATAACATGCGAGGGAATATAACCTCGATCACAGCGGAACGAAAAGAGGTGTTGTTTGTATGGTGTTTTTCGTCATTTTCAACACATGCAAGGTTATACACGACGATCGATTTTTGTGCTGGAGGCAGACCACCAACTTTTCCTGGGTAGAACTAGTACTCTACACCTCCCGCCATCCTTAAGAATCGACACTTCCTCACTTACAAGTCGAGTTCCCAGTGGCATTTGAACCCGCAGCGGTGGGAGGCGAAGGTTTACAATGCCACGTCGTTAACCACTCGGCCACTGAGACGCCAGAGGTAAACAATAGACTAAGTGTATTGGCCATATTGCTTTAATAGTCACTGGGTCAAGGAGGGTTGGTTGGTACCATCTGAGATGGCAAATCGTTAGTATAGGCATTTTAAATTGCCGAAGACTATCATAGTATACATATTTTTCGAGAGTTCCGTGCAAAACTATTGTATCTCCTTCTTTATTCATATGTAGTTACAATAGTTTTGCGCTGACACCTCGATATGAGACGAACAGTTTATGCTCTGATGTGGATGGAACACAGTGTAAAAGTTTATCAAATCTGCTATTTCATGAATGATTGTTTATAAAAATCAACTAAATACGTATACAGATTAAGACTTTTTTGTTGTAAAACCGTATCAATAGGTTTATGTGTATACATTTCTCATAATGTGTATACAGTTAATTCTTACGGATGGCGTGTGGTGTACAGTACTGGTTTTACCCAGGAAATGTGGGTGGTCTGCCTCTATCACAAAAAATCGACCGTCATACATAACCTTACATGTGTTGGAAATGACGTAAACACATTACCAACAAACAAACAAAATAATAATGTATACAGTTAATAAAGATTACACTTTTACATTTCTATTAAATGTTGGGGATGAAATCGTTCAAACTACTATCAAAATCAATCAAATCTGGAGAAAAATATCCAGTTTTAAAATATATAATCGCTTTTAAAGCTTTATTTAATCATGTACTTTTCATAGCAATTTGTTTTATTCTACACAATGTTCGGCACTTAACGCAAATCGTTGAACCCTCAATGGTTTGTTCTCCTGTTGCTCTGGCTTCTGCCAAGTCATTGAGTACCTTCTTTATGGCTTTCTAGGCTATTGATTTTTGTATTTATATATCCAAGAGCATCTTTTGTTTTACTTATATTGCCTATTAATGCTGCCTTGTTGGTTAGAGAATAGTTCTTGGTGGGAGTTCTTTATTTACACAGTCCCGTTATATTGGGATGCCAGTAGGGTAAGTGTGAAGGTTGGTGCAACCTATAAACTTGTTTAACCGTTCCAAGGCGGCAGCCCTATTGTCAACCCTTTTGTGCTTGTGATGTCTTATTTGGCCTTTTATTCATCTTTGAATGTGTTTTTTTGTTTCTGTGTGTGTTTGTTTATGACTGTCGTCCTTGAATGCTACTTTTCCTATTCGATTTATATTTAAGAAATAAAATATGTCCAGCGGGTTTATATTGTCGCAGATCAATACCTGGTGGGCGGGACTTGAAGACCATCGATACCAAGGGCCTTAGGCCAGCGGTTTCGATGTGTTTCAAGTCCCAAACACCAGGTTTTGATCTCGCACAATATAAACTCGCTGGAAATATTTTATTTATTATCTGACGCATTTTTATGAATTGTATACAAACATTATCGAGAGATTGAACATAATACAAACACATTCTCACAACTTACAGCTTTATCGTATTTCAAACAAGTTTGAACGTAACCTTAAAATAACGTAATCGTTGTTTTGGATGTTTTTCGACGTTTAAAACCGTTTAAAATGACGTTCTAACAGCTGAAGGACTATATAGCTTTTTAAAAAAATCTTCAATAGCCAATCAGCATTGAGTATTTTCATAAACCATGTTAGATATCTATTTTAGAATGACATGGCCTTTATCATCAGGTATACACTTATTGTTTCTTGCTTGCTAATTTAACAACAACTTCCAACTATGTATTGGATTCCCAAATACAAAAAAAAATAACAGTAGGTAAACATATCTAACAGGGAATGTAGCATTCACAGAACACAGTCAACCAATAACATGCACTCAAAACCAACAATACTTGCAAGGAAAATTGGACAGATCACAGTCAACCAATAACATGCACTCATAACCAACAACACTTGCAAGGACAAATAGAACAGAACACAATCAACCAATAAAATGCACTCAAAACCAACAGCACTTTCAAGAACAAATAGAACAGAACACAGTCAACCAATAACATGCACTCGAAACCAACAGCACTTGCAAGGACAAATAGAACGGAACAATGTTTACCAATACCATGCACTCAAAACCAACAGCACTTGCAAGGACAAATAGAACAGAACACAGTCAACCAATAACATGCACTCAAAACCAACAGCACTTGCAAGGACAAAAAGAACGGAACACAGTCAACCAAAAACATGCACTCAAAACCAACAGCACTTGCAAGGACAAATAGAACAGAACACAGTCAACCAATAGCATGCACTCAAAACCAACAGCACTTGCAAGGACACATAGAACGGAACAATGTTTACCAATAACATGCACTCAAAACCAACAGCACTTGCAAGGACAAATAGAACAGAACACAGTCAACCAATAACATGCACTCAAAACCAACAGCACTTGCAAGGACAAAAAGAACGGATTACAGTCAACCAATAACATGCACTCAAAACCAACAGCACTTGCAAGGACAAATAGAACAGAACACAGTCAACCAATACCATGCACTCAAAACCAACAGCACTTGCAAGGACAAAAAGAACGGATTACAGTCAACCAATAACATGCACTCAAAACCAACAACACTTGCAAGGACAAATAGAACAGAACACAATCAACCAATAACATGCACTCGAAACCAACAGCACTTGCAAGGACAAAAAGAACGGAACAGTGTTTACTAATACCATGCACTCAAAACCAACAGCACTTGCAAGGACAAAAAGAACGGAACAAAGTCAACCAATAACATGCACTCAAAACCAACAGCACTTGCAAGGACAAATAGAACGGAACAATGTTTACCAATAACATGCACTCAAAACCAACAGCACTTGCAAGGACAAATAGAACAGAACACAGTCAACCAATAACATGCACTCAAAGCCAACAGCACTTGCAAGGACAAAAAGAACGGATTACAGTCAACCAATAACATGCACTCAAAACCAACAGCACTTGCAAGGACAAAAAGAACAGAACACAGTCAACCAATAACATGCACTCAAAACCAACAGCACTTGCAAGGACAAATAGAACGGAACAAAGTCAACCAATACCATGCACTCAAAACCAACAGCACTTGCAAGGACAAATAGAACAGAACACAATCAACCAATAACATGCACTCGAAACCAACAGCACTTGCAAGGACAAATAGAACGGAACAAAGTCAACCAATACCATGCACTCAAAACCAACAGCACTTGCAAGGACAATAGAACAGAACACAGTCAACCAATAACATGCACTCGAAACCAACAGCACTTGCAAGGACAAAAAGAACGGAACAATGTTTACCAATACCATGCACTCAAAACCAACAGCACTTGCAAGGACAAAAAGAACGGAACAAAGTCAACCAATACCATGCGCTCAAATTCACCCGCACTTGCAAGGACAAAAAGAACGGAACACAGTCAACCAATAACATGCACTCAAAACCAACAGCACTTGCAAGGACAAATAGAACGGAACAAAGTCAACCAATACCATGCACTCAAAACCAACAGCACTTGCAAGGACAAATAGAACAGAACACAGTCAACCAATAACATGCACTCAAAACCAACAGCACTTGCAAGGACAAAAATAACGGAAAACAGTCAACCAATAACATGCACTCAAAACCAACAGCACTTGCGAGGACAAATAGAACAGAACACAGTCAACCAATAACATGCTCTCAAAACCAACAGCACTTGCAAGGACAAAAAGAACGGAACACAGTCAACCAATAACATGCACTCAAAACCAACAGCACTTGCAAGGACAAATAGAACGGAACAAAGTCAACCAATACCATGCACTCAAAACAAACAGCACTTGCAAGGACAAAAAGAACGGAACACAGTCAACCAATAACATGCACTCAAAACCAACAGCACTTGCAAGGACAAAAAGAACGGAACACAGTCAACCAATAACATGCACTCAAAACCAACAACACTTGCAAGGACAAAAAGAACGGAACAATGTTTACCAATAACATGCACTCAAAACCAACAGCACTTGCAAGGACAAATAGAACAGAACACAGTCAACCAATAACATGCACTCAAAACCAACAGCACTTGCAAGGACAAAAATATCGGAACACAGTCAACCAATAACATGCACTCAAAACTAACAGCACTTGCAAGGACAAATAGAACAGAACAGTGTTTACCAATAACATGCACTCAAAACCAGCAGCACTTGCAAGGACAAATAGAACGGAACACAGTCAACCAATAACATGCACTCAAAACCAACAGCACTTGCAAGGACAAATAGAACGGAACACAGTCAACCAATAACATGCACTCAAAACCAACAGCACTTGCAAGGACAAATAGAACAGAACAAAGTCAACCAATACCATGCACTCAAAACAAACAGCACTTGCAAGGACAAAAAGAACGGAACACAGTCAACCAATAACATGCAATCAAAACCAACAGCACTTGCAAGGACAAAAAGAACGGAACACAGTCAACCAATAACATGCACTCAAAAGCAACAGCACTTGCAAGGACAAAAAGAACGGAACACAGTCAACCAATAACATGCACTCAAAACCAACAACACTTGCAAGGACAAATAGAAGCAAAGTATGTGACAGCACACAAAAAAGAGATCGCTCACGTGCCAAATTATCGAAACTTATCAGATTGCAGATCGTGGCATTTGCTATATAGAATTTAATTCCTCAACAAACCAACTGCGCAGTTGGTTATGGTCTCTATCATCCAGACACATTCAAGCTGACTTCGATCGCTAGCGAGCATCTGGACTCATGGTTCATTAAAATGTTTGACCGATAGACGGCGCCAAACGTCAAAACTGACTGCGACGTGACGTCATTTTGACCGCAACATCAAGGTGCACGTTGTATTACGCGCAACATTAATTCCAATTGATGTGTGCACGTCCTTATTAAATATACAATAAACCTTTTTGTAGTTTTTAAAAACATGATATTAATCTATGTTTAAAAATATTTTTTAGTATTAATCGTGATCCGCTGACTTTGTTTGGCGGCACCTTTATTACACAATATAGCGCGTAACGTCACGTAATTTTTGACGCCGTCGTTACGTAGGGGGTGATTTCCATAGATTTCCATAACAAACTGAAGTTGACAAATCAGCGGTGGGTGAGTTTTTTTGTACAGACTTCGTTTTGATGTCACACATTTTAAAGAAGCTTTGCTGCAGATCATCGTGTTGAATTTCTTTCATAGAAGTCTCGCGAGAGGTCTGGATGATCGAGACTAAGTTGGTTAGAGCGTCGTCTACTATGTGACTACTGAACCGAAGGTTCAGGGTTCGAGCTTTCTATATGGCAAGTGGAAACAACTACATGTTTAGCCTGTAACAATATTGACGCACGTTTTAATGCCGTTTAGACATTTACATTACCTGGACTTGTCAATAAGTTTGTGGCGACTTTGATATAAAACATATTTCTATAAGATAATATTTTCGTCAGATGTGGAACTACTGTTTATGGACAAATTGTTCGTCTCCCAATGGGTACTTAATGGGTTGTGGAGTATTATTTTGTGGTTGTTAGACGCTATGCTATAGCTGTTAGTCCGTCTGTTGTTAAAGGAATGTAGAAACATAGTTCTGTAAAACTTGGAAAAGGGCGAAAGAATTATCAAAATAGCATGATAAACAAAGAAGATATGATCATTTGAAGGTTCTTTTGAAACGGATTTGGAATCCGCCATTTCGATAGCTATGACATCACAGTTCTAAACCACCATATATGGAATATTTATAAATATGAAAATTTACCGATTTATTGGAAACACATGACAGCTGTATAACAAATATCTGTACTTGGTAATAATGCTTTACATGACCATTAAAGGATTTTGCATTCATTTGCAGTGATTTCTTTGCTTTAAATATATTTATCCATATTCCATATATGGTAATTTGGAACTATGACGCCATAGTTTTCAAAATGGTGGCTCTCATACCCGTTTGAGAACAACCTTCAAATGGTCATATCTTTTTTGTCTATCATCAGATTTTGACAATTATTTCACCTTATTTCTAAGTTTTTAAGGACGCTCAATAATATAACTGCTTGTTTGTGTAACTACATTCCCTTAAGCACTATTGTATGTGAGTGTTAAGCACTAGTGTGTGGGTGTTAAGCCCTAGTGTGTGGGTGTTAAGCACTAGTGTGTGGGTTTTAAGAACTAGTGTGTTGGTGTTAAGCACTATTCTGTGGGTTTTAAGCACTAGTGTGTGGGTGTTAAGCACTATTCTGTGGTGTTAAGCACTAGTGTGTGGGTGTTAAGAACTAGTGTGTGGGTGTTAAGAACTAGTGTGTGGGTTTTAAGCCCTAGTGTGTGGGTGTTAAGCACTAGTGTGTGGGTGTTAAGGACTATTATGCGGGCGTTAAGGACTAGTATGCGGGTGTTAAGAACTTTTATGCGGGTGTTAAGCCCTAGTGTGTGGGTGTTAAGAACTATTATGCGAGTGTTAAGCACTAGTGTGTGGATGTTAAGCACTGGTGTGTGGGTGTTAAGCCCTAGTGTGTGGGTGTTAAGCACTAGTGTGTGGGTGTTAAGCACTAGTGTGTGGGTTTTAAGAACTTGTGTGTTGGTGTTAAGCACTATTCTGTGGGTTTTAAGCACTAATGTGTGGGTGTTAAGCACTATTCTGTGGTGTTAAGCACTAGTGTGTGGGTGTTAAAGAACTAGTGTGTGGGTGTTAAGCCCTAGTGTGTGTATGTTAAGCACTAGTGTGTGGGTGTTAAGGACTATTATGCGGGCGTTAAGGACTAGTATGCGGGTGTTAAGAACTATTATGCGGGTGTTAAGCCCTAGTGTGTGGGTGTTAAGAACTATTATGCGAGTGTTAAGCACTAGTGTGTGGATGTTAAGCACTGGTGTGTGGGTGTTAAGCCCTAGTGTGTGGGTGTTAAGCACTAGTGTGTGGGTGTTAAGCACTAGTGTGTGGGTGTTAAGAACTAGTGTGTGGGTATTAATCACTAGTGTGTGGGTGTTAAGAAGTAGTGTGTTAAGCACTAGTGTGTGGGTGTTAAGCTCTGATGTGTGGGTGTTAAGCACTGGTGTGTTGGTGTTAAGAACTGGTGTGTGGGTGTTAAGCACTAGTGTGTGGGTGTTAAGAACTATTATGCCGGTGTTAAGCACTAGTATGTGGGTGTTAAGAACTATTATGCGGGTGTTAAGCACTAGTGTGTGGGTGTTAAGCACTAGTGTGTGGGTGTTAAGAACTAGTATGCTGGTGTTAAGCACTAGTGTGTGGGTGTTTATAACTATTCTGTGGGTGTTAAGCACTAGTGTGCGGGTGTTAAGAACTATTATGCGGGTGTTAAGCACTAGTATGTGGGTGTTAAGAACTATTATGCGGGTGTTAAGCACTAGTATGTGGGTGTTAAGAACTATTATGCGGGTGTTAAGCACTAGTGTGTGGGTGTTAAGCACTAGTGTGTGGGTGTTAAGAACTATTATGCGGGTGTTAAGCACTAGTGTGTGGGTGTTTATAACTATTCTGTGGGTGTTAAGCACTAGTGTGCGGGTGTTAAGAACTATTATGCGGGTGTTAAGCACTAGTATGTGGGTGTTAAGAACTATTATGCGGGTGTTAAGCACTAGTGTGTGGGTGTTAAGCCCTAGTGTGTGGGTGTTAAGCACTAGTGTGTGGGTGTTAAGGACTAGTGTGCGGGCGTTAAGGACTCTTCTGTGGGTGTTAAGCACTAGTATGCGGGTGTTAAGAACTATTATGCGGGTGTAAAGCCCTAGTGTGTGGGTGTTAAGCACTAGTGTGCGGGTGTTAAGAACTATTATGCGGCTGTTAAGCACTAGTGTGTGGGTGTTAAGCACTAGTGTGTGGATGTTAAGCACTGGTGTGTGGGTGTTAAGCCCTGGTGTGTGGGTGTTAAGCCCTGGTGTGTGGGTGTTAAGCACTGGTGTTTGGGTGTTAAGGACTAGTATGTGGGTGTTAAGCACTAGTGTGTGGGTGTTAAGAACTAATGTGTTAAGCACTAGTGTGTGGATGTTAAGCACTGATTTGTGGGTGTTAAGCACTGGTGTGTGGGTGTTAAGAACTGGTGTGTGGGTGTTAAGCACTGGTGTGTGGGTGTTAAGAACTATTATGCGGGTGTAAAGCACAAGTATGTTGGTGTTAAGAACTATTTTGCGGGTGTTAAGCACTAGTGTGTGGGTGTTAAGCACTAATGTGTGGGTGTTAAGCACTAGTGTGTGGGTGTTAAGAACTATTATGCAGGTGTTAAGCACTAGTGTTTGGGTGTTTATAACTATTCTGTGGGTGTTAAGCACTAGTGTGCGGGTGTTAAGAACTTTTATGCGGGTGTTAAGCACTAGTATGTGGGTGTTAAGCACTAGTGTGTGGGTGTTAAGCACTAGTATGGGGTGTTAAGCACTAGTGTTTGGGTGTTAAACACTAGTGTGAGGGTGTTAAGCACTAGTGTGTCGGTGTTAATAACTAGTGTGTGGGTATTAAGCGCTAGTGTGTGGGTGTTAAACTAGTGTGTTAAGCACTAGTGTATGGGTGTTAAGCACTAGTGTTTGGGTGTTAAGCACTAATGTGTGGGTTTTAAGTACTAGTGTGTGGGTGTTAAGCACTAGTGTGTGGTTGTTAAGAACTAGTGTGTGGGTGTTAAGCGCTAGTGGGTGGGTGTTAAGAACTAGTGTGTTAAGCACTAGTGAGTGGGTGTTTAGCACTAGTGTTTGCGTGTTAAGCACTAGTGTTTGGGTGTTAAACACTAGTGTGTGGGTGTTAAGAACTAGTGTGTGGGTGTTAAGCACTAGTGTGTGGATGTTAAGAACTAGTGTGTTAAGCACTAGTGTGTGGGTGTTAAGAACTAGTGTATTAAGCACTAGTGTGTGGGTGTTAAGCACTAGTGTGTGGGTGTTAAGAACTAGTGTGTTAAGCACTAGTGTGTGGGTGTTATGCACTAGTGTGTGGGTGTTAAGAACTAGTGTGTGGGTGTTAAGCCCTAGTGTGTGGGTGTTAAAAACTAGTGTGTGGGTGTTAAGCACTAGTGTGTGGGTGTTAAGAACTAGTGTGTGGGTGTTAAGCACTAGTGCGGGGGTGTTAAGCACTAGTGTGTGTGTGTTAGGAACTAGTTTGTGGGTGTTAAGCACTAGTGTGTGGGTGTTAAGCACTAGTGTGTGGGTGTTAAGCACTAGTGTGCAGGTGTTGAGCACTAGTGTTCGGGTGTTAGGAACTAGTGTGTGGGTGTTAATCGCTATTGATGTGGTTGTTAAGCTCTACTCGGTGGCTGGTAATCGCTATTGATGTGGCTGTTAAGCTCTACTCGGTGGCTGGTAATCGCTATTGATGTGGCTGTTAAGTTCTACTCGGTGGCTGGTAATCGCTATTGATGTGGCTGTTAAGCTCAACTCGGTGGCTGGTAATCGCGATTGATGTGGTTGTTAAGCTCTACTCGGTGGCTGGTAATCGCTATTGATGTGGTTGTTAAGCTCTACTCGGTGGCTGGTAATCGCTATTGATGTGGTTGTTAAGTTCTACTCGGTGGCTGGTAATCGCTATTGATGTGATTGTTAAGCTCTACTCGGTGGCTGGTAATCGCTATTGATGTGGTTGTTAAGCTCTACTCGGTGGCTGGTAATCGCTATTGATGTCGTTGTTAAGCTCTACTCGGTGGCTGGTAATCGCTATTGATGTCGTTGTTAAGCTCTACTCGGTGGCGGTTAATCGCTTTTGATGTGGTTGTTAAGCTCTACTCGGTGGCTGGTAATCGCTATTGATGTGGTTGTTAAGCTCTACTCGGTGGCTGGTAATCGCTTTTGATGTGGTTGTTAAACACTTGTCTGTGGTTTTAGTACTATTTGGCAAGTTTCCAGATGATCATTATTACATATAAATTTGTATTATATTTCGGAAAGCTTTATTTGATAATACTGCTGTTTCATAACTGACACCGTCTAAGAATAAATTAAAGAAAAGAGCGACGCTGTGAATATAAATTCTGGTTTTAGCCCCCCGGTTGTGTTTTGTTACTCGCACAAGGCACAATCTCTGTCACTATCGCACTGCTGTATACTTCTAGATTTTTAAAGTGTTTGATTTGTGTTTCTAAGTAGTGATTTGTTTCTTGTCAAAACACTGCCACTGACCCTTTCAATGCGGTAGCCCTATTGTCGGCCATTTTATGTTTGTGATATCACATCTTGCCTTTTATATATATTTGTAATTATTGTTTGTTTCTATGCGTGTTTTTGGTTGACTGTGGTCCGTGGATGCTTCATTTCCTGTTCGACGTTTATAACTACTTTATCACTACAGGCATATTTAAATGTATTGCCAGTGTATTCCTCTAGGCATATTGTATTGTATGTCAAAATAATTCTGGTTATGAGATGCCTAACCTTAAACAGAAATCTAAAGGCGTACTTTTTTTTTTCTTCAAAATAATACTTAACTGCGAAAACGACACTTAGTGATTGGTTAAATGCAAAGACGACGTTGTTAAGATAATCGAAGTGACTTTGATAGGAATGAAAATAAAAATTAAGGAAAACTACAAACATCATAGCAGATAATTACAAAAATGGCACTGGTCCGTGCCGCGATGTTATGGTTAATACGAACTTTAATTCCCCAGAGATGTCTTCGTGAATTTTTGAAGCACTATAATTAACGCCATTAAAAGTTCAAGTTTTTTTATTTTGTGTTTATTTGCAAGTTTGATTGTAGTGTTATGTACATGTTAGAAATTATCCACATTCCCTATAAATCTGGTGACCGATTAAATTCATGTATAATACTTGAAAGATGTAAAATCGGAATTATGCAATCGATCTTTGTATACATTTTATTTAAAAATAAACACAAAATAAAAAAAAAATTGCACTTTTAATGGCTTTATGTATATTTATGAACAATACTTCTGAAGTAAAAATTTAGTATAAAAAATCATTAGTAAATTTGACAGTCGCATTCTATACTCAGTTGCAAAAGAAAGTGTACACTTCGAAAATTTTACTTTACACCCTATCCTCTTTATCAATCGGCAGTCCCTTAATGATTCAACCTATTGAAAAACAAATGACAACATGATATTGTCAATGGAATGATAAATCTTTTGATACCAAACATGGCATATTCATTTTGGATTTTGTCATTTTAATTCTAAAAAAACTTTATACAATTAAATCTAAATCTAAACAAAACTCAGTGTACACTTCTTTTGCAACTGAGTATATATTGATGTACAATTGGTGTCAGCAGTTATTGTAAGACTTATGACGTCGCGTTACCGTATTTTCTATGCATTCTTTTGCCGTTGAGTTAAATTTAGTATATTTCAGATAAACATATTTTTAGGCAAAACAATCAAGATCACTTTGTGACAATGAAACAATAAAATGAAAATTCTGTTTATGTTTTTGTTTGCCATTAAAGGCCGCTGTAAATACCGTTTTTTTACCAAACGCGCACACTTGCCTGCTTGCGTGCGTACATGACTGTGTACTTGCCTGCTTGTGTGCGTACATGACTGCGTACGTGCGTGCGTTCGCGTGAGAAAGAGAGAGTATAATGAAGGTTACGGTATTCCAAATATATTAATGGCTTGGCCTCGCCCCTTTCCTGAAGTAAAAGTTCACACAAATCTTAACATGCCAGATAAATGCTTTAAAATACATTTCCAGGATTGTTAATGTATTAATAAATACAATTTATTAAAATGAAAGCATTTATTTTTAAAAAAACTTATTTTTCAAACATGGCATTGTGAGATTTACCCTCCCTCAAAAACGGGTAAATCTTTACTGCGGTTATGCTATGTACTGTAAAATGTTTTATCATGCAGTAATACATGCCAGCCAAATAAATAAGTACAAGATCGAAGATCACAATTCCAATCTTGTTATTGCATGCTCAAAATTCGAATCAGTTAAAAGATTAATGCCTCACTGTAGTAAGATTATTTATCTTCGGCTAGCATATATCTGAATATACATACATTAACAGTTAACCATTGATATGATGGAGAATCTGTTTTCTATTCTCTTTGTTGTCACGTGTGTGTGTGTGTGTGTGTGTGTGTGAAATCAGACAGCATCAAAAAAAGATACATATATAGTTGTACACACAAACAGTTAGACATATTCAAACACAATTTCCTCTATATTATTCTCATAATTAATATTGAACAAATGCAAGTTATGTAGAAAAACTAACGGAGCGCCGCGAGCTTGTAAAAAATCAAGATTGCCTTGTGTCCCTTTAATAAAGTTTAACATCGCTAACTAATCAGTGACAATACCGATTTGGAACAAGATGTATTCGTATGAGAACAGATTTATAGAAATTGATACGTAATTCATATAGTAGAAGACCCATAAAATGCCTGTATACCAATTTGACTGCATCCCGGTAACAATTGCTTTATGAACAGTAAAATGACGTTGATACACAGTCCAACACCAATAGCAGCTTTCTGAGTCCGGGATAAATATAGCCGGAGACTAAAGGCAATAAGCTGAAAATTAACAAAACTGTCATGATAGGTAATAATAAAACATCGTCAGCTTTATGTGTAAATATATTAACGTTATGTATCGACCTATACTGTGGGGAAGGCGACCACTATTCTTTTTCACTAACTCATTAACTTACGTTTGATAAAAAATCCGCTATACCATTAGAAAACGATCGATTTTCTTAGCTCACCTACGAGCAATGTGACAGTGTCACATACTGAATTTCGAGGGTTCATTGCAAAACTATTGTATCTCCTTCTTTATTTATATGTAGTTATAATAGTTATGCGCTGACCCCTCGTAATTTATTATATGAAAGCCTAGTATTAAATTGACATTTATTCCGATACAGAACTGATAAAACAACGGCAACAACCTAGTCTCGGTCACCCAGACGTTCGCAATCTGCGTCACTTAGAAGAGTTAGGCATGCGGTTGGGTGATCGAGACAAACAACAACCACGTCAATACACCTGATGACGAAGATTCTTCTTTCAGGCATTAATCAAGTTCAGGATGTTAATCATGAATGATGTATACATGCAAAATCTGATTTACTGCTTGTTGGGGAAGGATTGAGTCATTATCTTCCCTTCGGCCACTGTAGTATAAGCGTTATAGGTGTTATAGGTGAGAATCAATGAGTTAATTAACTTGTAAACAGAAAAAAATATCGCTCACTTATCACAGTATATATTTAAATTTTAACAAATGGACTAAATATGTTCTTGTTTCTCTTTAGATTCCAAATATTAATTTAGTTTTGAAAGTGTCAGTTATGTTGTTGATCTAGTTTGTTCATCTCAATCTAACGAGAAACGTTGCAATTCCACATAAAAATGGTTTTCGAATTAACTCCGAGTCGACTGCATCACATTGACCACTATTTTAGTTAAACAACTTCAAGCTATATGAGTAATTTCAAAAATATTTTTGGGTGATAAAAATAAGTACAAAAGTTGAACAGGAAATGCAGTTTTCACAGAACACAGTAAACCCCAAAACACGCAAAAGGACAAACACATGAAAGGCAATGTTAATAAGGAATAAATGCATATGACGTCATAAACAAAAAAAGGGTTGACACTAGAGCTACCGCCTTAGAACGGTCAGTTTCAAAAAAGGCCGCTGGGGATTTAAACCAAGTTCTAGAGTGAACCAAACCTCACACTTAACCTACTTCATCCCAATAACACGGGACAGTGTAAATAAAGAAATCCACGCCATGAACTATTCTCTAACCAACAAGGTAGCATTAATAGGCAATATAAGTAAAACACAAAGATGCTCGCGTATTTATAAATACAAGCAAACAATAGCATAGAAAGCCCCAAAGAAGGTACTCAGTACCTTGGCAAAACCTAGAGCAACAAGAGAATAAACCATTGAGGGCACCAATAGACAATATCGCAGACAAAAATCAGAAGTTACCGTCCTTTTGGGCTTCAGGTAGACGTCATCATAGGGTTGTTTGACACCACTAACAACAGCGGAAATAAATGTATTTCACCAAAATATACTATTAGCCATTATACACTAACATGACTTTCATGCCCATGAGATGCTCGAGCAAATGCGATTGACCCGTTAGTTTCTAAGATGACGAGTATTGCCGTTTATTGTATACATTCATATTGTCCCGTTTACTTTGCATTGAGCTAAGTGTTCAATATTCTACGTTATTGCACACATTGATATTGCACCGGAACTTTTTCTCGTGCTTGCTAAAAGCCGCGAAATAGAAATAAGGAACTACTTTCAAATAAAATAACGGAATCCTTCCTATGGCGTCAACAAAAAAATACGTGTTTTTTTTCCAACCTTTTATGGCAGATTGATAAAATAATTGAAATGGTCACTCACCCAGTGTTTTTAACGTTATCGAATGGTAAACAAACTTTAGGAAATCGCTTGATGGTTTTAATGACGTCATCAGACGTCAACGTCGTTTTCGCGCAAAATAATCATCCACACAAAATGAAACTAATTGACAAGATAGGAATTCCATCAAAAGCTATAAAAATAACACAAATACACAGAAAAGTAATAGTCATCCTATTAACATTGATCGAAAACAATATGAAGGTATGCAATAAAAAGGTTATTGAATTTGTATGGCTAAATATTACTTGGAACTCGTTGTTTTGGCGCAGGACGACTCGCAAGCTCCTCGTCCTTTGCCAAAACAACTCGTTCCAAGTAATATTTAGCCATACAAATTGAATATCCTATAATGTATTTCAATATAAATTAATGTATGCACAAGTATGTAACGCCCGGGTGGAGGAATAGTTTTACCCATTGGGACTTTGTATGCAACTCGTACTATTTTTAGGAATAACTTTCAAAGTTTGTTAAGACGGGTAAATAAAATAAACTTCGTGCTTTTTAAGTAACCATTGGTAACGGCAGACTTCTTGAATAAATCATTTACATAATATTTACACAATTTAAAAAGCTCGAACTAAGAAGCATCGAGGTAAATATGGTTAAAATGTGTACAGTTATTTTGGGGTGAACAATTTGTTTACATAAGCGGTATCGAACATCACGTATGATGGAGAAAAAGCAATCATCTCGCTCTAAGACAATTATAAATTAGCAAATACTAACTGCATTGGGTTTGGTCATGTAAAGCATCCCAACGAATCTGATTGTGTTTTTCCGATTCATAATGTGCCTACTTCTGCATTTTAATCAGTTTACAGGACTGGTTCGAATCCAAATGTTTGAAATGTACACACATGTAAACAACTGTGTTTAATTCGTTAACAATATTTTCCCATTAAATGGTATGCGGCATGGTTTACGTTCCGTATACATTGTTGCAATCTGTCAATTCAGTCTCGACAACCAGCATGTCTGCTTGTACCACGTTTCTAAGCGTATAACAACACCTACAGGAAATTCCGTCTCATGTCCACCATTTAAAGATCTCACTCCATCCACTTGTTCATCTTAATGTAACGTCTTGGTTCGTGTTTTCATTTTTCGCAAGAACTTGGACAATGCCATGTCACTCGCATCGGTCTAATAAAACGCATTAATGGGTACCAAAGGTACTGGGAGAATACTCTGCTGTTTAATATAACCACAATCAAGACGTGTATTACTTCCCCTACTATAACAACATTATTAGCGTAGAACTTAAAGTCATATATACTTCATATACTTTTTTATACCTTTTATTGCAATGATCATTCTTAATGAACGGCATCTGCGTTCCCTACAAGCCAGGCATCGGGCTGTGTACATTTTTGTAGCAATTCAAAAGAAACCATCTTACATTTGTTTTGTTTTAATGTATTTTTTTAAGAAATATAATTATATAAGTATACATGTACGACTTTTAAAGGAAAACATTAATATTTCAATAGAAATAAAAGCAGAAAACGTCATACTAGGACGCACTGCAGAACAAATATTGACGGTATTATATATGCACTGTATACGCAGTGCTAACCTTTACACTAAGCCGTAGTGCTATACATTACACTAAGTCGTACTGCTAAACATTACACTAAGCCGCAGTGTCAAACCTTACACTAAGCCGCAGTGCTAACCTTTACATTAAGTCGTAGTGCTAAACATTACACCAAGCCGTAGTGCTAACCATTACATTAAGTCGTAGTGCTAAACATTACACTATGCTGCAGTGCTAAACCTTACACTAAGCCGCAGTGTTAAACATTACACTATGCCATAGTGCTAAACAATACACTAAGCCGTAGTGATAAACCATACACTCAGCCATAGTGCTAAACCTTACACTATGCTGCAGTGCTAAACTTTACACTAAGTCGCAGTGCTAAACATTACACTAAGTCGCAGTGCTAAACTTTATATTAAGCCGTAGTGCTATACATTACACTAAGCCGTACTGCTAAACATTACACTAAACCGTAGTGCTAAACCTTACACTAAGCCGTAGTGCTAAACCGTACACCAAGTCGTAGTGAGTAGAGATAAACATTTACACTAAGCCGTAGTGCAGTGCTAAACATTACACTAAGTCGCAGTGCTAAACATTACACTAAGCCGTAGTGCAGTGCTAAACATTACACTAAGCCGCAGTGCTAAACATTACACTAAGCCGCAGTGCTAACCTTTACATTAAGCCGTAGTGATAAACCTAACACTAAGCCGTAGTGCTAAACATTACACCAAGCCGTAGTGATAAACATGTACACTTAGCCGTAGTGCTATAATTACTCTAAGCCGTTGTGCTAAGCCTTACACTAAGCCGTTATACTAAACATTACACCAAGCCGTAGTGATAAACATTTACACTTAGCCGTAGTGCTATAATTACTCTAAGCCGTTGTGCTAAACATTACACTAAGCCGTAGTGCGAAACATTACAGCAAGTCGTAGTGCTAACCTTTAGACTAAGCCGTAGTGCTAACATGTAGAATAAGCCGTAGTGCTAACCTTTACACTAAGCCGTAGTGCTAAACATTACACTAAGCCGTAGTGCTAAACATTACACTAAGACGTAGTTCTAAGCATTAAACTAAGCCGTAGTGTTACACCTTACAAATAACCGTGTGCTAAACCCTACAGTAAGCCGTAGTGCTAACATTACAATAAGCCGTAGTTCTAAACCTTAAACAAAGCCATAGTGCTGAACATTACACTATGCCGTAGTGCTAAACAGTACACTAAGCCGTAGTGATAAACATTACACTATGCCGTAGTGATAAACTTTACACTAAGCCGTAGTGGCAAACATTAACTAAGCCGTAGTGCTAACTTTAACACTAAGCCTTGTTCTAACCCTTACACTCAGCCGTAGTGCTAACCTTTACACTAAACCGTAGTGCTGACTTTTGCACTAAGCCTTGAGCTAACCTTTATACTAAGCCGTAGTACTAACCTTTACACTAAGCCGTAGTACTAACCTTTACACTATGCCGTAGTACTAACCTATACACTAAGGCTAGTGCTAACCGTTACACTAAGCCGTAGTGCTAACCTTTACACTGTGCCGTGGTGCTAACCTTTACACTAAGCCTAGTGCTAACCTTTACACTATGTCGTAGTGCTAACCTTTACACTAAGCCTAGTGCTTACCTTTACACTAAGGTTAGTGCTACCGTTACACTAAGTCGTAGTGCTAACCTTTACACTAAGTCTAGTGCTAACCTTTACACTAAGCATTAGTGATAACCTTTACAATAAGCCTTATTGCTAACTTTTACACTTAGTCTAGTACTAACCTTTACACTAAGTCTAGTACTAACCTTTACACTAAGCCTAGTATTAACCTTTACACTAAGCCTAGTACTAACCTTTACACTAAGTCTAGTGCTAACCTTTACACTAAGCCTAGTGCTTACCTTTACACTAAGCATTAGTGATAACCTTTACAATAAGCCTTATTGCTAACTTTTACACTAAGCCTAGTACTAACCTTTACACTAAGTCTAGTACTAACCTTTACACGAAGCCTAGTACTAACCTTTACACTAAGCCTAGTACTAACCTTTACACTAAGTCTAGTACTAACCTTTACACTAAGTCTAGTGCTTACCTTTACACTAAGGTTAGTGCTACCGTTACACTAAGTCGTAGTGCTAACCTTTACACTAAGTCTAGTGCTAACCTTTACACTAAGCATTAGTGATAACCTTTACAATAAGCCTTATTGCTAACTTTTACACTAAGCCTATTGCTAACCTTTACACTAAGCCTTATTGCTAACTTTTACACTAAGTCTAGTGCTATCCTTTACACTAAGCATAGTGCTATCCTTTACACTAAGCATAGTGCTAACCTTTTACACTAAGCCTAGTACTAACTTTTACACTAAGTCTAGTACTAACCTTTACACTAAGCCTAGTACTAACCTTTACACTAAGTCTAGTACTAACCTTTACACGAAGCCTAGTTCTAACCTTTACACTAAGTCTAGTACTAACCTTTACACGAAGCCTAGTACTAACCTTTACACGAAGCCTAGTACTAACCTTTACACGAAGCCTAGTGCTAACCTTTACACTAAGTCTAGTACTAACCTTTACACTAAGTCTAGTGCTTACCTTTACACTAAGGTTAGTGCTACCGTTACACTAAGTCGTAGTGCTAACCTTTACACTAAATCTAGTGCTAACCTTTACACTAAGCATTAGTGATAACCTTTACAATAAGCCTTATTGCTAACTTTTACACTAAGCCTATTGCTAATCTTTACACTAAGCATTATTGCTAACTTTTACACTAAGTCTAGTGCTATCCTTTACACTAAGCATAGTGCTATCCTTTACACTAAGCATAGTGCTAACCTTTACACTAAGCCTTATTGCTAACTTTTACACTAAGTCTAGTGCTAACCTTTACACTAAGCATTAGTGCTAACTTTTACACTAAGCATAGTGCTATCCTTTACACTAAGTTTAGTGCTAACCTTTACACTAAGCATTAGTGATAACCTTTACAATAAGCCTTATCGCTATCTTTTACACTAAGCCTATTGCTAACCTTTACACAGTCGTAATGTTAAGCCGTACCGGCCTTGGCTTAATTCAATGTTTACGCTATATAATTTCAAGTAAGTCATGTTGCAATTTGTGTATAATGTCATTCTCATTATGTTTGTGTAATTTAAATGTACATATAAATGGAATTTAATGTTAAAGAACTCATTCTGCGTTCATTTGATTATTTTACCTTTAATACATAATGTACCTGTGCTAGCTTGCTAAGGTTCGATCACAATATCTGCTGAACATGATCGATATAAAACGTATACTTCACTTGAAAGAAGACGGTTCTTTCCACAGTCGGATACTTCGATGATATATATTTAATTATATTTATTATACCTCACATAAAACGCCCATGCTAAATCTCCATAGACAACAATGTGTAATTTCTTACTATCTCACACAGGGGGTGATAGTACAGGGTGATAGTAAATCGCATTTGATAGTAAACAAACAAGAAAAACTTGATGCAAAGCATCAATTCGGCGCCAAAATTTTGAAGAATTAAAACATACGTTATTAAATAACAGTACACGTGTTTATCAGTTATTTTAACTATCTTATCATCAGTACTAAACCTTGGTATATTTAGTGGTCATGGACATAATATTAACAAACGTTGCTATGTTGACTTGGTTAAATGTATTTTGAATTAACTAGGTCATTCAGACAATTTTCCAAACGGCCCGGCCAGACATCACGGCTGTCCACTATGACCTGCCCAGGCTGTGTAAGAGCAGCCCGGCCAGACATCACGGCCGTCCACTATGACCTGCCCAGGCTGTGTAAGAGCAGCCCGGCCAGACATCACGGCCGTCCACTATGACCTGCCCAGGCTGTGTAAGAGCAGTCCGGCCAGACATCACGGCCGTCCACTTTGACCTGCCCAGGCTGTGTAAGAGCAGCCCGGCCAGACATCACGGCCGTCCACTATGACCTGCCCAGGCTGTGTAAGAGCAGTCCGGCCAGACATCACGGCTGTCCACTATGACCTGCCCAGGCTGTGTAAGAGCAGCCCGGCCAGACATCATGGCTGTCCACTATGACCTGCCCAAGCTGTGTAAGAGCAGTCTGGCCAGACATCACGGCCGTCCACTATGACCTGCCCAGGCTGTGTAAGAGCAGTCCCGCCAGACATCACTGTGTGTAAGAGCAGTCCGGCCAGACATCATGGCTGTCCACTATGACCAGCCCAGGCTGTGTAAGAGCAGTCCCGCCAGACATCACTGTGTAAGAGCAGCCCGGCCAGACATCATGGCTGTCCACTATGACCTGCCCAGGCTGTGTAACAGCAGTCCCGCCAGACATCACTGTGTAAGAGCAGCCCGGCCAGACATCATGGCTGTCCACTATGACCTGCCCAGCTGTGTAAGAGCAGCTCGGCCAGACATCACGGCCGTCCACTATGACCTGCCCAGGCTGTGTAAGATCAGTCCCGCCAGACATCAATGTGTAAGAGCAGCCCGGCCAGACATCATGGCTGTCCACTATGACCAGCCCAGGCTGTGTAAGAGCAGTCCCGCCAGACATCACTGTGTAAGAGCAGCCCGGCCAGACATCACGGCTGTCCACTATGACCTGCCCAGGCTGTGTAAGAGCAGTCCCGCCAGACATCATTGTGTAAGAGCAGCCCGGCCAGACATCATGGCTGTCCACTATGACCTGCCCAGGCTGTGTAAGAGCAGTCCCGCCAGACATCACTGTGTAAGAGCAGCCCGGCCAGACATCATGGCTGTCCACTATGACCTGCCCAGGCTGTGTAAGAGCAGCTCGGCCAGACATCACGGCCGTCCACTATGACCTGCCCAGGCTGTGTAAGATCAGTCCCGCCAGACATCACTGTGTAAGAGCAGCCCGGCCAGACATCATGGCTGTCCACTATGACCAGCCCAGGCTGTGTAAGAGCAGTCCCGCCAGACATCACTGTGTAAGAGCAGCCCGGCCAGACATCACGGCTGTCCACTATGACCTGCCCAGGCTGTGTAAGAGCAGCCCGGCCAGACATCACGGCCGTCCACTATGACCTGCCCAGGCTGTGTAAGAGCAGTCCGGCCAGACATCATGGCTGTCCACTATGACCTGCCCAGGCTGTGTAAGAGCAGCCCGGCCAGACATCATGGCTGTCCACTATGACCAGCCCAGGCTTTATTTGGATGATACTCTATATAGAAAATGTTTACATTTTAATACAAGAAAAACTTGATGCAAAGAGTCTGCGCTCATAAATCTACTTTCGTTTTCAATACATTTGTCTGCATTTGACAGTCAAAATGAAGCATTACAAAATTAGCGATTTCCCGTAAATGAAATTTAAATGCCAAAACTTTCCGATATATCATCGTATTTTCTCATTTCTTAGCAACATTTAATGTAATTTGCCAATAATAATTAATCAAAACGATTTAAAAACGAGATCAATGTGAAAACATTTGAAACGCAGATATTACGATCGATAAATTTCGTTAAATTTTTCTAAAATTCGTATTACGCATTTAACCATTTGATTTTATAATCAGCCTCGTTTTCAGTCAAAATACAGGGAGACATCGTTTTAATGAAATGATTTCGTATAATTTTTGAATTATTGGTGCATCATTTCTTACAGAAATTCAAGAAATCGCTAAGCAGTTTTATCTCTTGTGTTTTATATCTTATTCTGGTGCGTTTTATAGCATGCTTTAAATGCCATTTAAACATTTTTAATTACAATCCAAACATACTCAACTATCAGTCCTTTTGATTCCCCATGCCTAAGGTCAAAGTACTACCACAGTATGTCCGGCGCCCTCAAGGGGCGCCGAACAATAATCACATGCGCAGCTTTGATGCGCGCTGTTTCGGTGTCGTCATCGGGTCAGTATGGTGAAATTTCTCTTTTTAACCCATTATAACTTCAAAAGTACTTCACTGACTTCAATAAACTACTCATTTTCTTAGTTATGTTATTTCCAGTCCAACGATATAACTTTCATAGCAACTTTCTGGAAAAAAATGGTTTCGGCAAATACACTGCTTCACTGCGCATGTATACACTGCTTCACTGCGTATGTCCTGTTTCACTCAAACAAGCAGTGGAGCAGTCTATCGGTGAACGTTCTTACTATCACCATCTCATGAATGTGATATTTATATAATGATATAAATTGTAGTAAATCTACATACGGTGGGTTGTTAGCCTCACACTATTGCCGATACAGGTGTATATTCACGGACTCCACGGACTCCACGGGTGTTCCGGGTGTAATCGATGTCCCATGAAGTTGACAACGTTGTGACACGACAAATGTAAACGGAAAATGGACACCGACCTGCTGAATATTCGATAACGCCTACTTAATTTCTACTACTGCCTTAAACAAGTAAGACCTATTTATTATTATTATTATTATTATTATTATCACCATGTTTTATTGCATACTGCATTCTATGTGTTGACCACTGCATGGATCATCACAATATACACTCAGTACGTTTGAGAACGCACCACTTGGTATATTCGAAGATACATGTAATCACCCCGGCGTCGGCGTTGGCGTCGGAAAAGTCCCACGTCATCACATCAAATGTTGCGTGTAAGCTGTGTTTACAAGTCTATATCTCTTACATGTCTTATCCTAACACAACCACCTTTGACCATGAGCTTCCTTATAGCATTATCTTAAGGGCTGTTACATTTCTTGTTCTAGCTCAACTAAATTTGGGAATTGGTTTGGTTATAGTATGTTGTAACGGTCGCGGTAAGTAATTTTGTCTTCTACAAGTTGTGATGACCCATACAATGTGCAATAAAGGCAGATCAAGGTTTTCGTGTAAACCTGTATATATCTATATCTCTTAAGATCTTATTCATACTTCACCCATATTGGTGCATGGGCACCCTCCTCTCCCTGCATACCCACTCCCCGGCCCCACCCCGAACCCGAAACCTGTTTTGTTTTTAGCTCTACTGGCCAAGGGCCAGCAGAGCTTATAGGATGGTGTGTCGTCCGTCTTCCGTCGTCCGTCCGTCCGTCCGTTAACTTTTCTTCAAACGACTTCTCCTCAGAAACCGCTTGGCTAATTTTGACCAAACTTCACATGGATGATCCTTAGGTGAATGCTTTTTAGATTTGTTAAAATTAGGTCAGCGCTACATCCAAGATGGCTGACATTACCATATATAGTCGAAACCTTAAAAAATCTTCTCCAGAACCGCTGGACAGATTTCCACAGTTTTTCTTCTAAAATGATCGCCAACGCCTAGACTATCAAGTTTGTTCAAATAAAGTCCCCGGGGTAAAAAATGGCCGTGCCCGTGGGGTCCAAAGTTTGTATATTGAGGTTTTGCATGTTTTTCATATAGACATATAGGAAAAAACTTTAAAAAATCTTCTCTGAAACCACAAGGCACAGAGCTCTCATGTATTACATGTAGCATCAGCTTATGGTCCTCTACTAAGTTTGTTCAAATGGTGAATCTGGGGTCAAATTTGTCCCCGCCCCGGGGGTCACAGTTTTACATAAACTTATATAGGATTTTTTTTTAAAAATCTTCTTCTCGGAAACTACAACAGCCAGAGGTTTGATATTTTGCATTTACTAAAAGCTTATGGTCCCTTACCAAGTTTGTTCAAATGGTGACCCTCAGGTTACATTTGGCGCCGCCCCAAGGGTCACATGTTTTACATAGACATGTATAGGGAAAAACTTAAAAAATCTTCTTCTCTGAAACTGCAAGAGCCAGAGGTTTAATATTTTGCATTTGCTATAAGCTTGTGGTCCTCTACCAAGTTTGTTCAAATGTTGACCCCTGGGTCACATTTGGCCCCACCCCGGGGGTCACAGTTTTACATAGGCTTGTATAGGGAAAAACTGAAAAACTCTTCTTCTCTGGAACCACATGGCACAGAGCTCTCATGTATTACATGTAGCATCAGCTTATGGTCTTCTACTAAGTTCGTTCAAATGGTGACCCTGGGGTAAAATTTGTCCCCGCCCCGAGGGTCACAGTTTTACATAGACTTATATAGTTTTTTTTTTTTAAAAATCTTCTTCTCGGAAACTACAAGAGCCAGAGGTTTGATATTTTACATTTATTATAAGCTTATGGTCCTTTACCAAGTTTGTTCAAATGGTGACCCTGGGGTCACATTTGGGCCCGCCCCAAGTGTCACATGTTTTACATAGACATGTATAGGAAAAAAATTAAAACATCTTCTCTGAAACTGCTAGAGCCAGAGGTTTAATATTTTGCTGTTGCTAAAAGCTTATGGTTCTTTACCAATTTTGTTCAAATGGTGACCCTGGGATCACATCTGGCCCCGCCCCGGGGGTCACAGTTTTACATAAATGCTTGTTTAGGGAAAAACTGAAAAAAAATCTTCTTCGCTGGAACTGCAAGAGCCAGAGGTTTAATATTTTGCATTTGCTATAAGCTTATGGTCCTTTACCAAGTTTGTTCAAATTAATTTTTGAATTCATTTATTGATATTATTTTTTTTGATTGATTTGAATTTTTATGATTTTTTGATTTTTTTTTTCATATCTTTTTAATTACTTGACACTTATTTTAAAATTTCTTGTCGGCGCTACTCATCCTAAATGCCTTGTTGAATTTCGACGAAACTTGGCAGGAAGCATCGGTAATATGTCTAGTTGTGCATATCACGCTTTTGTTCCAGTTCGCTGATTTTTGACGGAGTTATGGCCATTTGAAATTTTTATTTTAAATTTCTTGTCGGCGCTTCTCCTCTTAAACGGCTTGTTGGATTTTTACGAAATTTGGCAGGAAGCCTCAGTATGATGTCTAGTTGTCTAGTTGTGCAAAGCGCGGTATATCAATGAAATCTTGGACAATTTCGAAAAACAGCAAGATCTTGTTAGTAATAACAGAGTTATGGCCCTTGATTTGTTGAAAAATGCTATATTGTATTTTCCTTTGTTAAATCTATAGGAGAGGAGAGCTATATCTAGCTATATCTATCTAAATCTATAAGAGCTCTTGGGCGTCTTGTTTTTACATGTTTCTGTGTTTTGGTCTATTCTTACACATATAACTATGTTGCATACCCCACACACCCCCAATCCCACACCCACTATCGCAACCGGATTTTTAATCTGTGTTGTTTTGGTCAATTCTTACACATATACCTATGTTGCGTCCGCCCTCATAAGATAGCTATGTATGTGCCCCACCATCCCACACCTTTTTTCTCCATTTTCTATCAGATCTTTCACCCCTACCAACCCCATTACCCACCCCATTACCCACCTGAAACCCGATTTCTTTTTTACACATTTCTGTGTTGTTTTGGTTTATCAGTTCTACACCTATAGCTATGTTGCGCCCCCGCCCTACCCCCACCACCACCCATCCCCCACCCATCCCCCAATCCCATCATCACCACCTGAATGTTTTTTATACGCCCGTTTGAAAAACGGGACGTATTATGGTATGGGGTTGTCCGTCCGTCCGTCCGTCCGTCCGTCTGTCTGTTTGTCCGTGAACAATCGCGTATTCCGGACGATAAATCTGAAACCATAACACATACACTCATGAAACTTCATAGAATAGTAGCCATAGGTGAGAGGAGGAACCCTATTGTTTTTGGGTTCAGTAGGTCAAAGATTAAAGACACAGTGGCCTTATATACACAAACGCATTCCGAATGATAACTTCGAAACCATAACACCTACACTCATGAAACTTCACAGGTACATTGCCCTAGGTAAGACGAGGATCACTTTTGTTTTTGGAGTCATTAGGTTAAAGGTCAAGGTCACCGTGACCTTATATAGATAAACAGATTCCGGACGATAACTTCGAAACCATAACACCTACAATCATGAAACGTCACTGGTACATTGCACTCGGTCTGAGGAGAAATCCTGTTGTTTTTGGGGCCAATAGATTACCAAGGTCAAGGTTACGGTGACCTTGTAGGGAAATATGCATTCTGCACAGTAACTTCAAAACAATAACACCTAAACTCATAAAACTTCATAGGTACATTGTCGTCTGTGTGAGAAAGAAACCTTTTGTTTTTTGGCAGGAAGTCAAAGATCAAGGTCACAGTGACCTTATATGGAAATATATACTCCGCACAATAACTTCAAAATCATAACACATACACTCATAAAACTTCCTAGGTACATTGTCCTAGGGGAGAAGAGGAACCCTATGCATTTGGGGCCAGTAGGTCAAAGGTCACAGTGACCTTATATGGAAATATGTATTTCGCACAATAACTTCAAATCCTTATCACCTACACTCATACAACTTCATAGGTACATTGCTCTGGGTGAGAGGATAAACCCTTTCGCTTTTGGGGTTAGTGGGTCAAAGGTCAAGGTCACAGTGACCTTATATGGAAATATGTCTTCCGCACAATAACTTCATATTCTTAACACATACACTCATACAACTTCATAGGTACACTGACCTAGGTGAAAGGAGGAACCTTATTTCTTTTTGGGGTCAGTAGGTCAAAAGTCAAGGTCACTGTCACGTTATATAAAAAAATGTATTCCTCATGATAACTTCAAAATTTAAAAGTTACACCTTAAATCTTCATACATACATTGCCCATGGTCAGTTGAGAAACCCTAATGTGTTTGGTGTCAGCAGTTCAAAGGCCATCATAACCTTATATCAAAGTATGAATTTCACATGATAACTTCAAAACCGTAACATCTACACTCATGAAACTTCATAGGTTCATCGCCCTTGTTGAAAGCAGGAACTAAATGTGTAATGATCCCACTAGGTCAAGGGTCAAGGTCACAGTGACCTTATATTCGAATATGCATTCCACACAACTTCAAAACCGTAACACCTTCACTCATTCAGGTACATTGCTCTAGTTGAGAAGAGATACCCTGTTGTTTTTGGGGCCATTAGGTCAAAGGTTAAGGTCACAGTGACCTGATATGGAAACAGACATTCCATCTGATAACTTCGAAACCATAATACCCACACTTTCGAAACTTCATAGGTACATTGCTTTTGGTGAAAGGAGGACCACTAGTGAGTATGGTTCAGTGGGACAAAGGTCAAGGTGGCCATGACCTTATATGGAAATATGCATTCCTCGCGATAACTCGAAACTGTAACACCCACACTCAAGAAATGTTATATGTATATCGAATTTGATGAGAGGAGGAAACCTATCGATTTTGGGTCATTTGGTCGAAGGTCAAGGTCACCGTGACATTATATGGAAATAGACATTTCGAGGGATAATTTCAAAACCATAACACCAACACTCATGAAACTTCATAGGTACATTGCCTTTGGTAAGAGAAAATATTGTATTTCATTGGGGTTAGCAGGTCAATGGTCAAGGTCGCTATGACCTTATGTGGTAATATGCATTCTGCACGATAACATTAAAACCATAACACCCCCACTGATAAAACTTAATATATGCATTGACATTGGCAAGAGAAAGAACCTTATTGTCTTTGGGGTCAGTAGGCCAAATGTCATGGTAACCATGACCTTATATGGAAATACACATTCCGCCAAATAACTGTGAAACCACAGCTTTCAACACTAATTAAACTTCATATATTGCGTTTGGTCAGAGGAGGAACCCTGTTACTTTTGGAGTCCCTAGGTCAAAGGTCAAAGTCACCAGTACATACTCCAAGTGATAACTCCAGGAGTATAATACCTACACTCATGAAACGGTGTAGATACATTGCCCTTGGCGAGAGGAAGAACCCTATCACATTTGGACTTATTAGGTCAAAGGTCAATGTCACCATGTCTCCATAGGGACATACACATTGCAAATGACAATCTCCGAAATATGATTACTAAACTTCATAGGTGCATTGTCCTTGGCCAGAGGAGGAAGCCTATTACTTTCGGGTTCAGTAGGTCATCAAGGTTACATTGAACTGACTATGACTGAATCCTAAGACATTTTACACACTGTAACTTGTAACTATTAGACCTAACATTTTGAAACTTTACAAAAATAGTACCCATGTCAAGGTCACTGTGACCTGATCATGACAAATTCTTTCCCAGTTGTTGTTCACGAATATTTGATCTACAGTCTTGAAACTTTATACAAATAGTGCTCTTGGTTAAACAACATCCCATATCAGTTAGTTTTTTGTTAGAAGGACGAAGGTAAGCTGACACCTCGGAAATGCTTGTAACATAAAACTTTAGGAAACGGGCGTATAATGCCTTGTTAGCTGGTTAGGCGGCGCTCTTGTTTTTTACGTATCTCTATGTTGTTGTTTTTATCAATTTATTTGGCCCCCACACCCCCAACCATACCCTCACGCTATCATCATCACCACCCGAATGTTTTTTGTTGTTTTTTACACATCTCTGTGTTGTCTTGTTTTATCAATTGATCAATATGTTTCAACCCCACCCTACAACCATCCCATCCCCATCATCACCACCCGTATGTGTTTTTTTTTCATTTATCTTCTATTATTTGGATATTAAAATTTAAATTAAGTAATTTACATATAAAACAATTTAGATTAAATTCAGATACTCAGATGAAATATCAGTAAAAAAACTCAAATGAGGCCACAATAAAAAATGCTAGATTCTGCTCCCAACCCGAATTTCCATTCGACCACAACTTTCTTTAAAATGACAACAATGGATTAAAACTGATAAAATAAAATATAAAATAAATTTCACACCCTGCCCCAAATTTTACTATAATTTATATGAGCTTGTAACTATAATTTTGTATAGGCCCGAGTTTCTATACCCCACACCGCCGTCACCCCCAACCCCACCCCAATTCCACCTCACATTGTTTTAGCCTTGTTTTTATGACGGTACTACATACTGGCTATATAAAAATGAGATATAGAAACCACAGCGTATATTATTCTATACATAATTCTCAGAAAAATCAAATAGTCGAGCTGCGCTGTTCTCCGACAGATCTAGAGATGTTAAAGATGTTAAAGTTAAATGTTTTTTAACTGAAAGGCAAATCTTATACCACTATTGATCGCCATATGTTAACCTTTAGGACAAAGAAACTTGTACGCGTACTTATATTAAATACAATATTGATTTGAACAAAAAAATAGCGGACTAAAAATAATAGAAAATCAAAAATGTTACGGGTTTAGCTTGACTTTTTCGAAGAAGAAAAAAGCGGAAATAAAAGAAAGCTATTGTCATCACGTGACCGTCGTCTGCGTCGTCTGCGTCGTCTGATCTGTGTCGTCTGCGTTTGCCTCCGGTTACAGTTTTGTATATAAGCTTGTATCTCGAAAATTATTTACATAATAATGGTTTGAAACTTCACGCATGTATTCGACATCATTAGACAACATTAAAGAGCCGATAAAAGCATGAGTTAAACTCATAATTGTATTTAAATTAACAAAATTATGGCCCTTTTTATATTTAGAATATTTGGTTAGTGTTTTGTATGTAAGCTTGTATCTTGAAAACTGCTTTATATAATGGTTTGAAATTTCACACATGTACTCGGCATCACTAGACAACACCACAGAGCCAGGTTCTATAACTCATGCTTTAGATTTTAAATAATTGATGGCCCTTTTTATACTTAGAATAAAATTGGTTAAAGTCTTGTGTGTAAGTATGGCGGCAGTTATATGCCACCATATTCTCATGAACTATAATTTTGCGCTAGATTTATTAAGAAATATAAAAAGACCGGACAGGGAAAAAAGCATTCAAGGAGGACAACCACAAACACAAAAAATCAGATCTTTACCAAACTTTATTATTTATTTTTGTTTTTTTATTTATTTTTATAACAATTTTTTTTTTTTTTTAATTTTTTAATTTGATTGATTGATTGATTTTTTTTCGTTAATTGTTTTTTTAATATATATAATTATATAATCTGCAAATTAGATGTTACAAGATTTGAAATAATACATGAAAACAATTTAGTTTTAATCGGGACAATTTTACTACAAAAATAATACGTACTTAGGTCTCCTCAATCGAAACGCATATGTAAACATTTTAAACCGAAGCTCGATAGCAGAAAATTACTAAACAAAACTCATAAAAATTGAAATTATTTAATTTAGGTCTATATTTCATCTTTGCAGATCACGCAAAAGGATTTATTATAAACATCTCCACTAACCTTTTTGAATAATCACGTGACCTTACCGTTCGCCCTACTTCCTTTGACGTTGACAGAGTCAAATGAGGAACGAGTGTTCTCTGGGTAGAGATTGCCCCCGTTAGGCGAGACATGTGAATCCGCGGATTTCTTGTTTTTAAAAACAGTTACTTTTAACCCTATGAAAAACAGTAACTAATTACTATTTTCTACTGGTTTGTATATATGCTTTGATAAAGCATAATGTATTAAAGTACTATACGTTCTGAAGTTTTTAAGAAAATTCTTTCGTTTTATAAACTGATGTATAAAATGTGGTTTATATAGAAACTATGGAAAACACTTTTATTAAACATGATTAGTTAACTCACATTAGCGTATATAAGGATGTATTTCGAGTGAAAATCACTCTAAAAAGCAAAATGCTTACCATTTTCATTAAAAAAAAACGGACATCGTTGAGAATCATTGACTGTTTGTGGCGAAACCGGTACCACTGTCGATCAACTGGTTTTCGTCAAGAATCCATTTGCGCTGATATCGGGTTTACCACTCAGTGTTTACGGCGAACAGGCCTTATATAAGGTCCTTTGGCGAGTTAGCAAAAGCAACACGATACTTTTTGGAGTAGTTTTTCTTATAAGTCGACTTATAAGTCGTCTTATAACGGCTTCAAAGTCGTCCTAATATCTGAAAAAATATCACGACTAAATTATCTCGACGGCAGTTATATGCCACCTGACCATATATGAAAGCTTGTATCTCGGAAACTACATAATGGATTGAAACTTCACACATGCATTTGGCATCATTATATTACATCATAGAGCCGGGTTGTACAACTCTTGCTTTTGTTTTAAGAAAATTATAGCGCATTTTATATAAGTTACGTGTGTAAGCTTGTATCTCGGAAACTGCATAATGGATTGAAACTTCACACATGTATTCGGCATCATTAGACAACATCATAGAACCAGCTTCTACAGCTCATGTTTTTATCAAAAGTATGACCCCTTTTATACTTAGACAATTTTGTTAAAGTTTTGTGTGTAATGTTGTATCTTAAAAACTACTATATACATAATGGATTGAAACTTCACACATGTTTTTAGTATCATTAGACATCTTACAGCCAGGTTCCACACCTCTTGTTTTTCTTTGAACAAAAGTATAGTCCCTTTTGTATTTAGAAAAAAACGTTTACAGTTTTGTATGTAAGCTCGTCAACTTAAGCATTTTTTTTATTTAATTTTTTCCTTATATCTCCCCTTAAGGACTTCAAAAACACATTACACTTGCATTTACTTTCACATTAAGAACCTAGAGACACGTGTCGTACTTCTGTTAGGCAATTAAGCAGAATTATGCCTTTCAACTTAATCTCCCACTACATGACAAGGACTCGAAAGTCGAGCGTCTGCACCGATGGGGCAGTGCTTCTTGTTATATGTACGGAGTATATAAAGGTAAAGTTTACTATATATATTTGCAGTTGTTGCTTACTGTAACACGGCCGAAGAGAATCCAGCATAGTAAAACCCCGACAACGGCGTCCAATATTAGCCGCCGCCGACGACGACAGTAAACAGACACTGGACTATTGGTTTCATGTGATGCAGCAACATGTACCAGATGTTAAGAGTTACCTAGTGCATGCGTGGAAGCTCGATGCGCACGTGCAATTGTTTTCCGCACGGACACCATTGTGACTCTTCCCGGAACTAGTGATCGTGTACCCCGTGGAATACACAGTTTCTGGCCAGAACTACACATTGACCTCATCGGAACCATAGCCCACAAGTGGACTGGAGGAAGGATTACGCGAATGGAACTTCATAATGTGTGCCAATTTGATATGGACACTGCAAGTAAAATATCATTATTCACATAGTGATTATTATTAAATGTTGTTTTATCTGCTGACGGATTTGGTGAGATAACAGAACAAGAGAGATTATTTTATTTTTTTTAAAAATACTCCAGAATCGAAATTATGAAGAATACCTTCAGTATCGGAGTAATGGAAGACTGGAATTCCATACCCGACTGTTGTCCAACCACCGGGTGTAAATGCCTTTAAGGGCAGACTTAACAAACATTTGGCACAACCTTCCACTTGGATACTAGTTCGTGTGCCCCTCACCGCTATGGGTTCGAGCCCTCATGAGACCAGGACTCTTTATGTGGAAAGCTATCAAGCTGGCTCGCGGAACGTTCGTGGTTTTACTCAGACGCACGAACATTGCCGGGATGGGCACCTGGAAGCTTCCTCCGACTGTAAAATCCAGTTCAGTTCAGTTGGATAATATTTTTTTCTCAAACCTGCGCAGTAGACAGTTGTTTCTCAAGCCTGCGCTTTAGTTTCTCAAGCCTGCGCAGTAGACAACATCATATACAAATCTCACAAAGAGAAGGGCCACCAGAAGACAAAGCCTGCGGCGTCGAACCAGTAAGTTATGATTTGTGCTAGTATACAACCGGCTGACATTTGTGTACATATTCCATGTTGAACGCGTGCAATTGTCCAGACAATACATTCTCGGTCAAGTACATGGTCAGCTTGTTGTATACTGTATATGACTGTTTTAAAGGGACACACGACAATCTTGATTTTTGTAAAAACTCACGGCGTCCCGTTAGTTTTTCTGCATAACATGAATTTGTTCAATCATTAATAATAAGTATAAGAATGGTATAAAGCAAATTGTGTTTGCATATTATTAACTATTGATTCAATTGTACCAAATATGCATTTACACATTTGGTAGAATAACGAAGAAAAATGAAATCTATATTTTTATTTAGTTAATATATTCAAGCAGTTTTAAAGTCAAAATGATACAAGATTAATAAATCGAGGTGCTGAATTTAATGCTTGATATAAAACTCAAGATTGTCGTGTGTCCCTTTAACTATTGATCTTTAAAAGTAACGCGCCAAATGACGGCACAGTTATGCTACAAAACAGTAATAATGTATATGTGCCGATTAAAAGTATATGTTTATTCACGATTTCTTTAAATACCCGTGGTTGAATATGCGTACAGTGAGTTATGAGTTGGTAACTCTTTAATTCGATGCTCCAGTTTTGGGCTTTGGTCCGGTTGTTTAAAGTCATTTATATTGTGCCTATTGAGTTTGGATTTTCAAATTATGTAAGTTAGATGTATATATACCTCTTCGACAGTAGGTTTAGAAACGGTGCAGATACGTATGCATAATTTGACCGTTGTTGGCGGGATAGCTACTTTAATTGAAGTGTAATATTTCTTGTTGGATATAATCTCACTAACAAACAGGGGTGTTGTTGTTGAAATATCCGATTGTTGGTCGTTGAGTATACTAACAGTTTACAGAAATGTACAAGTTGCAAAAATATTCAAACACAATTGTATATCACGAGGTAAATACCAAATTATAGAAGTTATTTACAAAGGCCCATACCACCCCAAAACACTAGTAACATGGCGGTTGTTATAATAAAATTAACGGTAGGCTAGCACCATCAAGGTCGATCAAACTGACCTTTAAAACCGCACAAACACCGTTACACATAATCACACGTAGTAGTGGAACCATCCCTACTCACACCAATCCGTTGCAAAAAGTGTCAAATGCACGACCATACGACCTCAAAATGCAGAAGCAGAACGAAGTGCCCTCACTGTGCAGGATCCCAAACACATAAAGCAAAACGCAAATTGCCACAGCAATCACAGCGCAACATACAAGGGATGCCGGGTATATAAAACATATATACAAAGCATTGAGCAAAAGAACCTGTCTATACAAACAGATTACAAAGAGATTAGAACAAAAGAGGCAGGTCAGAGCAAGTTGCAACACAAGGCAACACCGAAACCAAACCAATATATACATAAACAAGACAACACCAACGCAGAAGTAGAGCAAAATGTTAAAATAGCTCTAAAACAGATAATACCCAAAGTTTCAGACAAAACTTTGACAGATGAGCAAATAGAACAACTTATAACTGAAGTTATAGGTGAACACCGCAAAACACCGGCCCCAGTATACATGCCACACCATGGTCATAGATACGGCCCACCACACATGCAGCTTATGATGCATCCACGCTCCATGCGTCTTTGAGTATGGTAACAGTTTATATAAATGTTAAAGTTATAAAAATACTCAAAAACAACTGTATATCACGAGGTAAATACTAAATAATAGCAGATATTTACACCCATAGATTTTGTTGTTGTTGAAATAAATAATAGAAGTTATTTACACCGGCCCAAACCACCTCAAAAACACTAGTAACATGGCGGTTATTTACACAGGGATAAAGTGACGATAGCCCAGTGGTTTAATACCTGCTTAGCAATGTAACGTTTGCAAGATCAAACCCGGTTGTCGAAATATATTTTTATACAAACGGGAATACTTTTTATAGAGGAACAATATAATGTAGTTGTATTTTGTAAAATCATATTTGGCCGAATGTTGTTTGGATGAATTTCAGGAAATGGTTCTATATTCAGAAATTGGTTTATTGAACTGAATTGAATTGAATTGTGTATCGGAGTGTGTATCTATAGGGTATTGGATTGTGTATCCATGGTGTATTGGATAGTGCATCCATAGTGTATTGGAGTGTGTATCTATATATCATTCTATGTCTGGAAATTTGAGGACGAATGCCAGTGTGTAGATGGAGTATGTCAAGCTTCATTGATATCTAGCAAGGTAGGGTGATGTAGCATTGTGCGGCCGGTTAGCTCAGAAAGAAACGGAACGGTCCGAAGGTCCCGGGTTTGAGCCCCGGTCCGGCTGCACATTTTTCTAGCCCTGTGATACATAAACGTACAGTAGGTAGAGTATACGGCACGACACCATCCGCATT
>JAWPHD010019066.1:0-37223 GCA_037043455.1 Cyrtodaria siliqua
GAATCATACTTTAATACTTCACTGTGGTTAAAGATTAAAAGACAAACTGCAACCTAAGTTTATTTATTCTTACCTTTACTGTGGTTGCAGACTTGACAGACTGACTGCCCACCAGGTTTATGGTCTTAAAATCATCAGCCAAGTATTTCTGGGCTGTTTTCTTCACCCAGGAGGGCATGGTTGCTGAGTATAACATTGTCTGGGGCTTCTTTTCTACAACAGATTACATGAAAATGAACCATAAATCTACAAAAATGTCAGAAATTGTGATTGCTTATTTTTTTGGGTGGTTTTAACATCATTTTTCAGCACATTTTAGGCTATGACAGTCATTTTTTAGTGAAGGAGGCAAACCAGCATTTTTCCTGGGTAAAATATACTGTATACCTTCTCCACCCGTGAGAATAGACACTTTTTCACTTACAAGTTGAGCTCCAGTGGGATTCAACCCGCAGCAGTGAGAGGCGCAAACTTTTCAAACTCAGCGTCTATATACGTGTACTTGGTATTATTCACTGGACAGGCAGCTTTGCACTGACAGGACTTTGTAGCCAAAATGAAAATAATATAAAACTAATCATTACTGATTCCACCTTTTACATAAATGACAATTACTGACGTGTGGACATGTCTTATATACTCAGTAAATTTAAAAATGCAACATTTTTGATTTTCGATTATTTTAAGTCCACCGTTTCTTTGTTCAACAATTTGTATTTTATGTGAGTGCACAAATCTCTTTGTCCCAAATGATTACATATGGCAATAAACAGCTGCATAAGATTTGCTCTACTTCTTTCAGTTTAAAACACATTTAACATCTTTAACCTTTCGAGAAATTCAAAAAATACCAAGTGTTGCTGAGTGTATATTGATCTACCTTGTAGTGTTTGAAGTGGTAACTGACAATTACTGGCATGTGGTCTTACATATAGATCTACCTTGTAGTGTTTGAAGTGGTAACTGACAATTACTGACATGTGGTCTTACATATAGATCTACCTTGTAGTGTCTGAAGTGGTTACTGACAATTACCGACGTGGTCTTACATATAAATCTACCTTGTAGTGTCTGAATTGACAATTACTGACGTGCGGTCTTACATATTTGTTGCAGTGTTTGAAGTGTTTACTGACATGTGGTCTTACATATCTACCTTGTAGTGTCTGAAGTGGTAATTGACAATCACTGATGTATGGTGTTTACACATCTACCTTGTAGTGTTTGAAGTGGCAATTGAAAATCACTGATGTGTGGTCTAACATATAGATCTATCGGTAGTGTCTGAAGTGGTAAATGACAATTACTGATGTGTGGTCATACATAGAGATCTACCTTGAACAGTGTTTGAAGTGGTAACTGACATTCAATAACGTGGTCAAACATACTGATCTACATTGATCAGTGTTGACATTGCATGTGTACCTTTCTGATAGCAGTACTGAATAATCTGTTCTACGATCTCGGAGAAGCCCATGTCCAGCATCTGGTCTACCTCGTCCAGGACGACATGTTCCACCTCTCGCAGGTCTAGGGTTCCCTTTTCAATCATATCATTCATTCGCCCTGGTGTACCCACCACCACATCTAGACCCTTCCTGATAGCTCCCTCTGTAATATGCACATGGACAAATATTAAAACTAAAATTCTGTTCTGTACACACGGTCAAATATTATATAACCACTAAAAGTCTGTTATGTACCCAAGGCCAAATATTATATTACAACTAATATTCTGTGGAATGAAGACATGCCAAATTTTTGATTAAAACTCAGAAGTAATGTTTACTTGTTAAAATTTCAAAATTAGCTAGCTCCATCTCTAAAAGGTAAAGAAGTTGATAATTCACCACAGCTACCTGGTTTTTACACAAGATATAAATTCGCCTGTTTTCATGTCCAAAACATTTGTTGACAAAAGACAGAACCAGACCTATAACCAATTTGATCTTGGGCCCTGTTTTATAACTACTTACGACCATTTTCATCATAAATCAATTTCTTAAATGCTTCACTATAAATTACACTTTTCAAATAAACGTTATTTCATTTCATTTTCTTACACGGGTGATATTTTTGCACTATGTGTACACATAATAATTATTGTCTACAATGAATGCTTTGATGAACAAAGTGAACGATTTTAAAATTTAAGACATCATAATATGTTTAATAAAACAGGGCCCTGGTTCTTACTGAATTAAATTATTAGCAGTTGTTGCCGTTTATTGTCCGACTAATGTCATAAAACCCCCGCAATTCACAACATTCCTGCTCAAATTCAATGTTTTTCAGATCTGTTTTTCACACTCGAGGCTTACGGATTTGATAAAACAACTGATTTTATCTATTCCCTTAAAACCAGTAGATTAGTCACCTTTAAGCCTTAACTGCGTTTAATCTGATAATCAAAATTAATGCTTAAAAGGTGTCACTGTCGTCTTTATTCGGTGAAATATCAAGATTGACATGTGACAGCATGTTCTGGGTAACAATTTTCCACAAACAATTATTAACTCCTAAAATCTGTTTTAATTTTCCCTGAACATTTATATATGCTGGGCAGGGCTCACAAAATCCTCGAAAATTAATTTCCACGAAATTAATGAAACGACTGGAAAGACAGTAAATGTACTTACCTTGAGGGCCATATGCTGCACCTCCGTATATACAGGTGACGGCCACAGAATTACTAAGATCACCAAAATCATCTTTTACCTGATTGGCTAGTTCTCTTGTGGGTGCCAACACGAGCACCTGTTGTATTAAATATACGGTAAATGTCAGGAGATATTTACATAAAGTTCTAGATATACAGCAATACTTCAGTAACTGAAGATTATTTGCTGTGCACCAGGTTTATAATGCTTTCTAATATACTCCGTTGCAAAAAAACGTGTGCACTCACAATTTATTGTACAAAATATGTACGAAATATGGCATATAGGGTACCATTTCTTTTGCCATTCATTGCTAATGTCAAGATGGAATTTGTTTTCGATAGCTTAATTTATTGAAGCATGGTCAACAGGTGAAGAGGGTAGGGGTCAAAATCATAAATAGCAAAACAGTCCAAAAGAATACGTTGCTTCATTTTCCCCAAATTTTCAGCTTAGTGATAAGTGTTTCTATGGCAATTAAATGCCCCCTAGCGACAGGCGTCGCCTCTCGTAATCGTGACTAAATCTTGAACCTTCTGGTTTTCGGTAAGACATGGCATAATGAAAATACAGAAGGAAATAAAATGCGTTGTGTTTTTTCGTTTATCCAAACTTAAGAGAATTTTATCAAACAGGTTTTATCTACACGGACCATTTCCACAAGTTTCACGTTCAAATCATTGAAAACAACACAAACGCTTTTCCCTTGCAAACCAACTGTGTATTGACCAATTTACTGCCATTGGCAGACAAAAATAAAGGTAAAAGTTTAAACACTGTACTATAAATATAAAAGAAAATATTTGAATTTTAAAAGTGCACACTTTCTTTGCAACCGAGTATATATATATATAAATATATGTGATCTAAAAAAATGGAGTTTTTTCTTTATATTGTTATTTTCAAACTTTTATTCTGGTACATAAACAACTGATTTAAGGATAGTAAGTGGGTGTATGTAGTCACAGCGATAGTAATTTAAACGCATCCACTTTACTGACTGAGGTAATGGCTCTGTGTAGTCGATTCCATTGGGCAACCTGTCTAGTCTTTGTTAGTATGGATGTGTTTGAAGCCGTTAGGTTACTGTTTTGTTCTCGATACAAGAGATAGGTTTGTGGATTATGGTAACTATATGGTGTACAACTTAACGGAACATGGATCATGTCCGATACTGAGCTAGTTGTGATAACGATTACCAACAAAGCTTGTGGCACGACCTTGTACATTTTTAATTTGGTCATTTGAGAGCTTGTGTGGAGTCCCAAACAGTGGAGCTGTATCTTAATGTTGGGCTTATCTTCATTCTAATTTATGCTTACCAAGGCTTTATATGTATGATCGTTCATTTTGAGTTTACTCGTTAAGTTTCCTTTGTAGGAAGCTTAGTGATTGTCTTGCTTTAAAAGTCATATAGTTCAAGTGTTTATCTAATTTTAAATTTGAATGAATTGAAATGCCTAGACATTTAGAGTTGGCTTCTTAAAACGATAATCATGTAGTTTATATGTCAGTAGATGAGGGCTGTGTTTTAATGTGACACATAAAACTGAGCATTTGTTAGGCTGGGAAAATTCATTCAATCTCTCTCCTATCTGCATACAACTTCAAAGTCTTCCTGGAGACGTTTTGCATCATCTGTTGAACGTTTCATTTTATTTATAACTGTGTCACCTACTAAAAGTCTCTGTGCTGTATTTCATGTAGTCTGACAAATTGTTTATGTATTAGAAAAAGAATAGGACTCGGGACTTTACCCTGGGGTACACTTGATGGGACTTGTGCTTTGTATAAATGTTGACCTCCAGTACAGCCGACTGGGTTCTATGCAGTGTATTAGCAAGCCAACCGTGCAGCCGTCTTTTGAACGGCTGTTTTTGAAAAATCGCGGCCAATATATGAGTTGGGTTAAACAACACTTCCAAACTCTTACTGTCTCAATATTGTTATGTTTTGTATACATTTATAGAAGAAAGATGATCTAAAATGCTATCCCAGAGACACCCACTTGTTGCGAATTGGCGCGCAACGCGTGTTAGCAAATTGTTTTGCACACCCTGTTCGCTTATTTGCACACCCGGTTCTTGAATTTCTGCCTAATACACTGGTTCTAGGAGAGAGAAATCAATGACCCAACTATGAGCATTGCTGTTGATGTCACAGTATTCCATTTTGTATAAAAGGTGTTGTGTGGTACTTTGTCAAAAAAGTTTTACAAATTCTATCACTTTTATGTCCACCTGTACATTTTTAGTTATTTGAGTTAGCTAGATTGTGTATGAAGGAGATAAGTTGCATGAATGGGCAGAATGAAAGCCATGTTGTTAAGTTTTGACAGAAAGTTTCCAAAAAATTATGTACGATATTGCTTGCAATAGTATGTTTCGGCAGTTTGCAAACATGTATGTTAAGGATACCAGTCTGTCATTTAATGGGTCATGTTTATCTCCCTTTTGAATACAGGGCAGACATTCGTCCAGAAATGAAGCCCTGGGTGGGTTTTCATTACCTACCAGAAATAGTTTTTAATACCATTTCTTGTTGTGGATTTCTGTTATTTGTAAGAGCATGGTTTGTCCTTTATTTTGAATGGGACCATTTGTGATAGGTGTGAATGTGTTCTGAAATTGGTCAATTAGTTTGTTTTTGGTCAGATTTGATTTCAGATGACCAATGCATCTGAGGAGTGGTACTGTTTCTAATTGCTTTGTGTTTTTTGAAAAAGAATAGTTTTTGTGAGTGCAGCAATGAAATGATTATTACATTGTTCGTTAATGGGTAGGTCTAGAATTATGATTTTGTTAAGTATTTCAAGTATGCTATTCTCTGTTCTTTTTGAATTTCACAACACAAACAGATTCATGCTCTTAAATAATTTCAAATGAAAATAAAGCAAGATTGACACGTGTTCCTTTAACAAGTCCCCCATCAAATCAATGCTCTACTGAAGATTTATGCTCGGAGTATCCATTTATTTTTTAGCCTTCTTATGCTATAATGGGCTATAATCGTCGGGGCCACTTTCCGTCACTTATGTAAACATAAACTAATTTTTCAGACAAATCTATGTATCCTGACAATTTTAACTCGAAATTTTTTTGTTTTATATAAATTTTCGAAGTGGCACATGACCTTTTTATAAATAGACTAAAACTGAGAATTTTGTTTTTGTTTACAAGCCCAATTTCCGTCATGTATTTTATTGAGTGATAGATTCAACTAGGTCAAGATACAGTAAACTTTTATGAATTAGAAACTTGTTTGCAAGTCTATTCAACAATTTCATTGTAAAAATGGTATGTTTGCATTGTTCCATCAGCCACATCGACCGTTATAACAATGCGCCTGGTAACGTCAATGTAAAATGTTCAACGACAACAATTTACAGTAACTCTGTGTAAATCAAACAGATACAGGTTGTACGAGTTGCTTCTCTTTGGTTTAACTATATAATCACGGTATATTTTAACTGCGTCCACTGAAGAGTGATAAAAATATGACGTCATTAGTTATTTTTTTCAATAGTTTATTATGCGGCAGTATGCGCGCGCATCCCCAACGCCATATAAGGAAGTAAACACATTTTTAGGAGAATTCCCTTTAGTTTTTGTACCGCTTATTTACTTTTTGGTTGTTTTTCCCGTTTCCAATCTTCAGTTATAAACGTCTGACAATAAATGACATCGTGTAAGTAATTTGCAGTGTAAAAACGTTTTTTAAATGAGAATGACGGAAACTGGGCTTGGACGGAAACTGGCCTCTAAAGAGTTCACGTTATAGGATACAATATATTATCATGGAAAAACAATAACTTATATATGCAGCTTATACTAGATAAAGCTGTCAATTAGTGACGTACCGTCAGATTTCTTTAACATTAATAACGAAACTCTTTTTACTACACCTGCCATTTTGATTTGTGTCTTTATGCATCTTATAAATACTAGATATAATGAAGCAGAACTAAAATAAAGCAGTGTTACCCTGGGTTTTCTGCCACGCGCTGTCGACTGTGTTTTCTGTATCTTCTCCACCAGGGGTAGGGCGAATGATAGCTGTCAAATAAATGTGTCCGTATCATTTTTATGTGGAATCTAAACGCGCAATTACCGGTATAGTTTTGTTATTTCTTAATTGATATGCTGGAATGGGATTTATTAGTTTTTGATCCCCATTTAATTGCATTTTTTTTTTACTATGCATAATTGTATTAGCATTTTAAGAAGTTACTGGTTCTATCAAATTTGTAAGCAAATGATGTTGTTTTTTGAAGACCTGACAACTAAATGTAATTTAAGGATTCAGATATTAAAGACAAAAGGATAACAAGATCATAAAAATGTATACTAATTGAATTAAACATACCCCACTTTGATATTGAATTAAGTAATATTGACAATGTTAATAAATAGGATATAGAGTTTAATTAACATTGCTGAAGTGATACTGGAAATAATTCCCGAGTGAGAAAGATTCTTGCGATTTAGAAACGAGTGCGTTTTCGCACGAGTGTCTGTATCGCAAGAATATTTCTCACTCGGGAATTATTTTCCGTATCACGACAAAATTGTTAAACTATATAATATATATTCTGTTATGAATTTCTTTCCAATCGTCTTTTGACACAAGTATTTTCATGCTTCTGTCACTCCTTTTGTGACAGCGCGGAGTAATATCATGACGTCAATTTGTGACGTAATATCGTTTAGTTCACAACACTTGGCTACTGTGCTATCTTGCACACTAGGCGAGTTAGCACAGTAGAGGAAGGGATATGTTATAGATTTTTTTCAAACGGAAATTTCTATAATTCATCTCAGAATATATAATATAATCCCTTATTGCACCATTTTCTGGAAAAATTCCCAATTTGCTCAGGAACAATTAAGGTTCATTATGATATTTTAAAGCTACCAATCATTGGTCATTAAATAAGGCTTTTACACAAAATGACATCCTCATCGCCTCCAGTTTCTTTATTAAAAGAACAGTCTTCATAATTATAATGACACTTAATGAAAGGAGTATTAACAAATATCTATTATTTGCTTTAACAAAAATGCACATTTGTTTTTACTTACTGTTTTCCCAGTTCCAGTTCCTGAAATAAAGAGAGAATGCATTAGTTACTACTTTACTGGATATTATTCAATATAATTAAACTATACAGTGTTTTTCCCCCCTATATTGTGGTAACTTAATTTATATGGCTAAACAACATCTAAAAAACAAGAGGTCAATGACCTTGAAGCTCTACTGATTGATTTTGATTTCAGGAAGTAGTCGCTACAGACTTGTTTTTTGAAAATCTATTTTTAACCGTGGCGGCCATCTTGAATTTCCAGCCGACCTGAAATTTTGCTAGGATCAATAAGACATTAAGAGCAACATTCCTGTGAAGTTTCATGAAAATCCGTCAAGTTGTTTCAGAGGAGTAGTCGCTACAAGTTTTCATTATATAACTCTATGTAAACAAAGATGGCCGCTGGTAGCCATGTTTAACGTCAAATCAAAACGATTTTCGACAAGGACCAACATCATGTCATACTGATCATTTTAGAAAAAGTCCCATATCAATATCTCTTATAGTTTTGAAGAAGTAGTCGCTACAAACTTATTTATTTTAAATCTATTTTTAGCTGTGGCGGCCATCTTGAATTTCCGGCCGACCTGAAATTTTTCTAGGATCAACTAGACATCAAGAGCAACATTCCTGTGAAGTTTCATGAACATCTGTCAATTAGTTTCAGAGGAGTAGTCGCTACAAGTTTTTATTATATAACTCTATGTAACCAAAGATGGCCACTGGCAGCCATGTTTAACGTCGAATCAAAATAATTTTCCACAAGGATCAACATCATGTCATGCTGATCATTTTAGAAAAAGTCCCATATCAATATCACTTATAGTTTTCAAGAAGTAGTCGCTACAAACTTATTTTTTAAAAATCTATTTTTAGCTGTGACGGCCATCTTGAATTTCTGGCAGATCTGAACTTTTGCTAGGATCAATAAGACATCAAGAGCAACATTCCTGTAAAGTTTCATGACAATCCGTCAAGTAGTTTCAGAGGAGTAGTCGCTACAAGTTTTTACTATATAACTCTATATAAACAAAGATGGCCGCTGGCAGCCATGTTTAACGTAGAATCAAAACGATTTTTGACAAGGATCAACATCATGTCATGCTGATCATTTTAGAAAAAGTCCCATATCAATATCACTTATAGTTTTCAAGAAGTAGTCGCTACAAACTTGTATTTTAAAACTCTATTTTTAGCTTTGGCGGCCATCTTGGATTTCACATCAACATGAATTTTGCTAGGATCAACTAGACTTTATGGGCAACATTTCTGTAAAGTTTCATGAATATCCATCCAGTAGTTTCAGAGGAGTTGTCGCTACAAATAAAAGTTTACGGACAGACAGACGGACGACGCACCACGGCATAAGCTCTGCTGATCTCTGATCAGTAGAGCTAAAAAACTGCTTTTTTAATGCCTAGAGCTGTATTTATACTTGGAAATGATCTCTTTGATCGATTTTAATACATACTTTTTGAAGTAAGTGGACTTGCAGACCTCATGCAACATGTCAAGTTATGTTTACACAAAAATGAAATGGGTATCTTCAATGGTTTCCTTCAAAGTGATCGAAAAGCATTTATCTTACATGTTGTATAGTGAAATTATAAATAGCCAAAATAAGGCTTGAAATATTGAACACTTAAAGATCAGACACTTTCAGTGCGACTTACTTGCTTGCACAATGACGTCACATCCTTCCAGGGTATTCTTGTAGGTCTCGTACTGCACAGGAAACAAATATTTAATGCCAAGAGCTGCAACACAAAATAATGGATATCCATTCAACAGGAGTTTGTCATATTCAAGGAACTTCACTAAAAAAAATTCTGTCTGGAAAAAAAGCGTCATAAACCTCAACAGTGGAAAAAAGTAAAACTTATTCTGTGTAATCAAGCTTATTTAATATTTTCACAGAAAGTCTCTCGTTCTCCTGTTTTCAAAACTGTTCACAATGTCATTTATTTGAGCTGCCGAAAGTTTTGGATCAGAGAGGCATATATTCTATTTGCTATCACTGTAGCAGTACTATGAGTTGCCCATACGGCGACTGTTTCTGGGTTAAGAAGTGCAATGTTTTCACTATTAATGGCTGCCTTTTTGAATAGAATGTACATTCTATCCTTTTCGATTGCTCGGAAACTTTTTTAATTGTTTTGTGTCAAAATCGTCAGGACATTTGAGTAAGGTATTGTAGGATTAGTGCTTTTGAAAATATATGCGCTAAATTGACACTGATCTATTACGACAGGTTTATGCTATGGCTCCAGCGTAAATTTATGTTACGGCTACAGAGTTCAACCGGGATTACGACGATCGGCTTTTTCAAATTAATTTTTCGATTGGGAATTTTTACATTAACATTGGGGGAAAAACACACCTTTTGCCATGGGAATTCAGCCCCCAAAACGGCCAAAAAAACACTATCTAGGCCTGCATGATATCCTGGAGTAGTACAAATGGACCTTAGTTTGACAGAAAGGGCAGATCATAAGCATTGTTTAAAGTTAGCACAAAATGTCAGATCCGTAAGCGAATAAAAACTGATGCAGTTTTGTCCATAAAGCGAGATAGCCTCCATAAGGAAAGCCACAGCTTTGTCAAACACTGGACGACCAAGTCAGGTTGGCAAGAAATTCAAGCCTTGACCTTTGACATAATGACCCCAAAATGAATAGGGTCACCCTATCCAGTCTACCTGAGAGATGTGAATAGTTATCATGCAGATAAGGTTAATCAGGTCTAGGCGGCCTTGACCTACTGACCCCAAAATTGTGGTCATCCTCTCACCATGGAGTTTATGTCAAAAAGTGTTAACATGTACAGCCAGTCCTATGTACAGTGTAAATTTTGGGTTGTGCATACGGGGCACTCACAGCACCCCATTTCAATCACTACAACACTTACCTTTAAGTTTTTCCTGTAGCTTTGGTGAGATTCCATGTTTATCAAAATCACCCAAATCTGCATCGTCATTTGCTAAACCACTCTGCTCTCGCATAGCAGCTGCTGTACTGTACTTTGTGGCTTGTATGGCAGTACCATTCACAACGGCTTTGGTCTGAAGTAATGGAGTTTTCCCATTCTGTGTTGTGACGGTTTTGGTCTCAAGTAATGGAGTTTTCCCATTCTGTGTTGTGTTCGTGATGTTCTGTATGGTTGCTGTTGTAGTGCTCAAGTTCTTTTGTCCTTCAATCTTTACTTCATTTGGTTTTGTACTTTTGACTTTCTGTGAAATATATTTTGATTTGAAAAATATATCAGTACCTGGCGATTATTCTCACGGTAACCATCTATCTATCTTCATTTATTTTCCGATCTATATATCTGTCTTTACTTTCCAATCGCTAATTGTGATGACAACTTTGTTACAATGGACCATGTTTACAGGATTTAAGTCTATACAGTAGGGTTGCCCCATTCCATTTCCATTTAGTTTGGCCAATCCTCACCAACTGTCAGACACATAAACTGTACTTTGTTCTAAGGTACAAGAACAAGGTACTGATGGACTGTGTATGACAACCTAAAGCCCAGACATTAACCACAATATCTGAGTTTGGAAGTGCTCAAAAATAAGTATGCGAAAATATGGGTGACAGAGACTATTGCTTTGTTGCAACGGGAAAATAATAAAAGTTGAAATTGAAGTGAGTAACTTGCTTTCGGATATGTGGTTTGTGGAAGTCATTAGTAGAGATATGTTCAGGTAACTTCATCAGTTGTTCCTCTACATGTAATCTCAGTTATTTAATATCTGGTGTGCTTTTCTTTTTCTTTTTTACATATGGACATTTATAGTAGGACAAGTAACTTAAAACATTTACTTGTCCCCAGCCAAATTTTCTTGTCCCCGCACTTGTAAAAGTGATACATAAACAAGATCATTACGTACTCGGTACTTCATTTTATTTACAATGAATGAATGGTGTTTTACGGCACGTCGACACATAAATAGGTATCAATAAACTTGTTAACATTGTATATGCTTTTGTTCATAAGCCATTAGCATTTTTGATGATTGGGACTCATTATTTTCTGCAGCATTTGTATTCAAAAAAATAATTCTATGACTTTCACTTACATCATGCGACCTGATGATTTCTATTCTAAAACTATCACAACCTAGTGTTACAAAACTGCCTGCCTGTTGTTCAGTGTTGAATGGGCCTGCCTACACACCGAGCAAAACATTTTCCGTCGTCGTAGTCTAACCACTTAAAGTGGTGTTTCCAGGCGTCCTGGAACTAACGAGTATGTTTGGTTTTATCATAATTTTGTTTAGATTCTAAAATTTCTTCAGTTTTTTCCCCTGTTTTTTTTAACATCCGACAGATATCGCCACATTTCGTTTATTTTCAAGGTCAATTTAGGTCATTGCCGGTGTGTGTAATATTTATATTTTGAGAAAATATGGTTTAAAATACGCCACCTACCGTCTACGCACATGTCCGCCATGAGATCGGCAGTTACCGTAAAATTGGTCAAACAAAAGTCTTAAATCAGTCGGTACTTCTCGTATTACACAAAAGTGATGTTACATTCCCTCAACCAATAAAAGAAGACAGTGTTTTGTGAATGCAGCCATTGTGAAAAATAGCGGCATTTTCCCAGAAATTTTGAAAATTGTGAACTAATATAACAAAAGAAAAAGAAACGTCCCTTGGTTTTAAGTTTTGTTTTTGGTAAATACAGACTAGTTTTTACACCAGCTTAAATTAAGACTAGTATCCTTTATACTGCCTTTTTTTTTTCTTTTTTTTTTTTCAGATTGAATTTTTTGGATATAATTGTGAAAAAAGTATACTTTTTGGCATTGTGAATGGGGCCGATTGGGCCGCAAATTCGGCATAAAAAAAACACTGCAAGAGAGTTTTTATTACTCATTTATAAGGTGCTAGCCGATGTTTTGAAAAAATTTCAGTCTACAGTTTTCAATTTTAAAGTGTTTACTTAATCTCAGAAGTAACAAGGATTGTTGATTTGAAGTATGTACAGAACCGATGTAAAAATGCTAATATTTGCTTCGTCTGCTGCTTTTAATAGGTAATATTGCAAACAAAATCTTCAATATATAACAACAACATGTAGCGACACTTGAATGTTGGTAACACATTTTATTTGGAACAAAAAAGATATTTTAATTTTTGCACTTTGTAAAGTATGCGTACCCTTGAACGACTGTCAATAAATAACATCGTGTAAGTAATTTACAGTGTAGTTAAAACGGGTGTCACGAAACACCAAAATCTACGACTAAACCTCCTAAATCCACACAAAATCTACATCATATGGTGGTACAATGATGTTATTCTACCAAATACCAAATAAAATAATCACTTGAGAAAAAAAAATTAGTTAATTTATTATCGAATTATTTTTACACATCGTGATAACAACATGCATTATTAACAAATAAATTCACAACTATATCTTCATTTTTCTCAAATGATTTTTTTGGGTGATATTTGTTAATACTACATTGTTGTAATCAGGGCTTCTAAAATTTTAAAATGCAAATCGGTCCAGGTTTTTTACTGCCGTAAGAATCGCACTTATTTTGAAAATCGCCGTACCCCACCCACCATGTCAGCTCCACCATGCATTTTTTCCATTTAGGCCATCCTTAAAAAAGTGTTTGTTTGCTGTGCTCCGACCGACCGTCTAAAAAGGCAGCGACCGTTGTTTTTTATTTAGCCTTTTCGGATTATTTTTTTTACTAAAAAAATTTTCGTAAAGAATTATTAATTAGGTTTCCCACAGACTGCATTATCATACATTGAGATAGGAAATTATGATTTGTAAAAATGCTTAACCAGGACTGTGGCAAAAAAAAAGAAGAAAAGATCTACCTACCTACCCACTTAAAAAATTCAGGGTCGGAGCACAGCAAACAAATATTTTTTTATTTAAAATTTATGTTTGTATTATATTTGTATTATTTATAACTTACTTTATCACAATTTGTACATTTTAATGACTGACATCATGTCTTCGCTTTACTGAATGAATAGTTTTCACTCAATATCAAAATTGTTGATCATTTGAGGAGTTGAACCGGAAGTGTCTAATAAACCGGAAGTCCAGGAAGAATCACCGTGGTAACCAATGTTTAATGACGCAAACATTTCAGTCCCAGCTTTGGCTACTTAAAAAAAAAACCGACACAAGCAAACAGGCTTACACCTTACGACTAACGGTATATCAAAGAAATTACAGACGGCAACACTCGCTTTAGTGAACCGACAGAACGCGCGATATACTTTCTCATGCTACCTAGCTATAGACTCTTCCGGAAAACTCCCTATCGGTAATGGTTTAGTCCAAATTGACCTACCTTCGCACAGCGAGTGACAAACAATCGTGTTATGGATCAAAGAATATTGCCGCAAGGCTTAGTTTAAGGGTAAAGGGCAATTTTCGATTTTTTAATGACCGATAGATAAAATATCTGGACCGATTTAAACAGAGATTTTGAAAAGAAAAACGGTCTGGAGAAACAGATTTCGGTCTGGGAACTGATAAACCGACGATTTTAGAAGCCCTGGTTGTAATACCATATAAGGTAGATTTTGTGTGGATTTGGGAGGTTTAGGGGTAGATTTGGGGGAAATATGTAGATTTGGGTGTCACGTGTAACCAGGGAGTAAGTACACAGGGAGGAGAAACGGGTTCATGAACGCTCTAGTTTATCGATTTATGTTGTCGCGCTAGAACGCCGCCATTTACTAATTTATCGATACAGGTAAATCGATCGTAAGCGCGTTACATTTGAAATGTTAAAATTTCAGCCAACATCTCAAATTAGGCAGTTTTTACGGCTTTCTTTTATAATCAACATCAGGAAATTACCTTCTTGACAAAGATAAATACGTCTGCTATTCACTTTTTCTTATTATTAACCCATTTCATTCTAGAACCTAAGTTGATAAAAGGTCCTGTATATCTGAACATTTTCACGCGTTTTGCTTCAGCAGCAGATTACATTTCAGTGATGTTGGAAAAATATTGATTACATGGTCATTTTTATAAATCACATAACAAAACTATATATCATTTTGTAGGTATTGAAATTCCCGACACAATGGTATAAGTTAACATGCAATATTCATGCAAAAACTCATGCAATTAAAAAAAAAACATAGGTAAACATGCGAAATGGGTCATGAAAATATGTCCTACCTCACTTTCAGTTGAAAATTTCTGTATGATATATTGGCATTTGCTCTGGTCACCCATAGAGTAGATTGTAGGGAATTTCAAGCCCTTGCTAGGAGTGTTATCAGCTTTAAATTCCATTGAATACTTCAAAAGTCATTATTTTTTTATAAACTTGGTCACATGATATTTTTTTCCATTTCAGAACTGGTTTCGGAGACAGATTTACCCGAATGTTCATTGAAGCAAATAAGTTGATTCTCATTCAAATAAATAACTCAAAATTGTAACCAAGAGTTGCTGTTGTCTTATTTACACCATAATAAAGATCATTTATATTCATTTACACAGTTTTAAAGTTATATTTTGTATGTTTGTATGTACCGCCAAATTAGGTTGAATCGGTCACGTGGCATTATCGAGTTGAAGGCGGTCTGTAAAAGACGCTTCTTCACCTGCCAGTAGTCATTTCTGCTGGGCAATCTCATGATCCCCATTAGAAAACATAAGCCAAGGAATGCCTTCAAGCAGGGAACATCAACAGGGGACCACTCTGGTGCGAACGGGGGTGGGGGATTTTTCGTCCTTTCCTGGGTGGCATATCGGTTGGTTTCAGTAATCAAATAATCCCATAGGTCATCACCCCAGATCAAACCAAAATAATCACGGGGAAAAGCTTCCTCTGGTTGCTGAACTGTTGCACCCCCCTCACCTGTATACGGCCGTGTCTGGCGACGTTGAAAGTCATCCCGAACCCATCCACCTTGGAAACCTTTGAATTCCGAGATATCCGAATCATCAGAGTCCCAATCATCATCGAAAAATCCCTGATAGTCGGGGAAATTCAAACCGATTCCTTTGTTGTTGACGATCTCCGATGTTTTCCTCGACTGGATAGTCACTTTCTACGTCAAAATCATTCAAATCTGACAAATTCCCCACATCTATATCGCTCCCGTCGCTTAGTGCTTCTTGGGCCTCCGCCATTTTGTTCAAATCAAAAAGAAATCTTCGAAAAAACGATCAAAAACTACTTTTTTTCAACACTTTTTCAATTTTAAAAGATGCGGAAATGACTCGCAAATAATGCGCATGCGCTAGTAAAGTTTCACTTCCGTGCACAGAAAGTAATGACGTTTCATACACGTTTCTATGGGAGACGGGTTTTCAACAGAAAATTATACCGATAGATCGGTGTCCCGAATAGAAAGGGTAGTTACTGATGGATCGGTGTCCCGAATGAAATGGGTTAATGCCTAATATAACACCTACTTCGTATCTCGTTTGCAATAGCTCAACACCATTTTTTAATTTGAAAAATATAAAATTTCCGCTGGTATTTCAATAGGCACATTTTCATCACTTCTTTTTAGGCTTTGTCTTATAATCACCACAATGAAATTACCTTCTTGACAAAGATAAATATGTTTTCTATTCACTTTTTGTTATTATTAATGCCTAAATAACCCGTAGTCTCGTATCTCGTTTGCAATAGCTATACACCGTCACCAGTGATTTTTTTACCTCTGCGTCGGGACGCACATAAATTGCAAGTAATGAGTTCCGCAATTCATATTTCCCCTGTAAGAATTCAATCCGTCGCTTTTTTCTCCGCGTCTACCGCCATATTTCCACTGTAAGAATTCAATCCGGCGCTTTTTTTCCCGCGTCTACCGCCATATTTGACTATTCGATGAGGGTTAAGTTTACCCTCGCACCGTTCCGCGTAATTTTGTAACGTCGATTATTATTGGATAATGGTCATACGATTAGCCAATGGAATCGGCCTAGAGGTAAAACGCGAAACGGTACGGAAGTAAACATTCCACGAGTTGGCGATGCATCGTCTGCAAAATGGGGCCCAAGAGAAAAATAAACAATGACGCTGTGTTCTCACGACTGCGATGGTTATGCTCTCACCGTATGTATGCCTGATTAAAGTTATCAACACCATGTTATAAAATAGTGCTTGAATTTGAAATAAATTACTACTAAAACCTGGGACTCACTCCTTTAGTTTTGTGACTCATAGATTTTTGGCCCAGCGAGTCCTAGGACTCGTATAAGTGAAATTGTAAAAAAATCAGTCACCATTTTTTTTTGGCGCAGGGTGGCGCCATCTTTGCAACAAGGAACCCTCTGGTAAAATGTGCTTTTATACATGCAAACAAATACACGCTCTGTATCAGAGTACACAAATTATGTGAATAAATAATACTTATGTTTACATTTTGCACCTTTATAAGAACTTGCTGTTTTTCACACACACGCAAAACAACCGGAAGTAGTCATTTTCACGCAGTAGGTAAACACACGCGCGACAACATAAAAAGATCTGTTTCTCCTCCCTGTATACTTACTCCCTAGTCCCTGGTGTAACCGGTAACAGTCTTTAAATGAGAACGACGGAAACAGGGCTTGGACAGAAAGTGGCCCCTAACCAGTAGTCATAAGAATGTATGACACATTATTGGATAGCATTTTTTTTTAAAAGTTCGGGAGTCACTTTGTTGTAGAAAGATTGATATTTCTGTGATTTCGTCATGAACCTGTCAAGACCATTGAAAATTTCTTACCAATAAATTGCACGTAAACTGCGACATCCGACAAGAACTTCCGTTCTTCTTTGGTCCTGTATGATACTTGCATTGTAAGTTCAACTTCTGGAATGCTGCTAATAAAATGTTTCCTTCATGATTTGAAGTTTTATGTAATAAATTTGCAAGTCTCATGCACCCACGTGCTGCCATTTTGACAACCTTGAAAAAGACTGAAGACGGAGAACCAATTGTTAAATCTCCCTTACTTCCGGTATTTTGGAGTCAAATTACCTTTTCTTTTTTCGGTTTATTCTTCTTAATATCCTTGTTTTCTGACGGTTTTCTTAAATCTGGAATCATCTTTACGCTGTGATATGTTGAATTAATATTGAAATCAATAAAAAGAACTGTTCAAATGAAGGAAAGATTGAAACGGGATCGACCCGTTGTTTCGTGATGTTTACGTCTCGAAAGAGCACGTGGAAAGGAAAGTTTGGAACCAGCTAATCAATGATAGGGTATAAAAACCATTCCCCAAATATTCACCGGCGGGATAAGGCGAATGTATCTTTATGGTAAGCGCTGGAGCAAGGATTTATGAAACATGCATAAATCATTGACTGGAAGAAGTAATTATTGGGGAACAATTTTATTTTGTGAACTGTAGTATTTTTAGCAAATGCCCTGAAAAAAAATATGATATTGACTTTATATTGAAATAAATGCTACTTTGAAATGCTATTCATGTACACGTAGTGTGTATATTCTCCGAAACTGCTGTTGATAATATTCCAGTGAAGTTAGCGGAGCGACTATTGCCCTCGTTTTATTGGCATTTGACTTACTGGATACGGATTTTATGTAATCTGAAAGTAATTAAATGTAATTCTTACTCATATGAAAAGTTTAAACTATATGACAATTAGATTTTATAGAAAAGAAAGTCACGGAAAATAAGTATATTAAAGTGTAACAGTGAAGTAAGAAGAGTGTAACAACGCATTAAACGATCAGTTAAGTGTTTTGCATTCCACTTGCATTGATTTCCTTTGCATTAAATTATATTTGTCAATATGCCATATATGGAAGATGTTTAAGTTGATAGTCTTGCACTCTTTTCCCAATTTGTTCAGAACTCTTAACAGAGACGTAGACAAGGCCTGTCAAAACTTTTTAACTTTTAAATTCAATACTTAAAGCATGCGAAGAACATTTTTAAATGAAAATTTGAGCACGCGACTTGGTTTTCCCTTTTTTCCCTTTTTTTTCAAAGCACAAATTAAAATTATTTTTGCAATTAATGCTAATGCATTCATGTGCGATAGTTTGATAGAAAATAACAGATTAGCATACTTCAACATGCAAACAAATAGTTTTATTTTATTTATCAGGAATTGTATCGATTAAAGGTTCCTGGTTTTAGGTAAAACTTTGTAAATAGGTTAGAAAGACTTGGTTTAATTTGTACCACAACCGTTAAAGTGTTTTTTCATGAAAGTGCACCACAGCTATTTGTTTCACGACAGTGCATATACTATTTTCTACACAAATACATGCTAAATACATATATAAAATCTGCATAACTCTTAACAAATTATAATCATCGTGATGCACGGAAGCAACTGTTATAGTGAGACCACACAGAAGGAGTCGCTAGCTACTAAACATTGCTATTTCAATAAGGCTGACCAATTAAAGAAGCGAGTAATATATTGCTGCCATTGCACATGTTGTTATGTCACTGAAGGAATTAATTATATCCGTTGGTGTTATTTGCATATTTACTCAGTGCATTACACTGATGACTCCCTATGGATTTGACACTTGTAAATACCCTACTACGGAGCGTGACAGGACCACTGCATGAAATAGCTGACGAACTGTGAAAATATAGCTGTTATTAAGTGAATATTTTTCAAAAAATAAGATTTGCTGGAAAATCCGGAGATTGCACGCTTAAATCCGAAGATATACAAGTCGTATTCGCAACTTCTCGTACACAGCTTCGGAGCGTTACTCGAATGTAAATCGAAGGTTTCCATATTGGTTACGTCATCGCGCCTTAGATTCCCGCCAAAACAAATTTGCATTCAAAATCAAAGTTATCATCCAAATGTTACAGTGTTTTTTAGCCGATTGCGCCATCAATAGTTTATTTACAGGAAAGCAGTGATAAAAACCTTCACATGCATTGTAAACAAACGTTGTTTACATAGCAACAGAAGCTCGATATACACACGAGGTCGGATCCCGAAGAATGACGGGATTGGCCGAGTTTTCACGATTGATACAAGTCGAACAGGAAATGTAGCATTTAAGGACCACAGTCAACCACAAAAAAGCACAGAAATAATCAACAACAAGATGGATGAAAAGCATGATATGACATCACAAACACGATCAGTGGCAAAAAAAAGGCCGCTGAGGTTAAAACCAAAGATAGGGTATAAAAAACATTCCCCAAAAGGTTCTAGGGTGCACCAAACCTCACTCTGACTCTATTGTCATCCCAATAAAACAAACAGTGTAAATAAAGATATCCCCGTCAGGTAACATTCTCTAACAAGCAATGCAGCATTACCAGGCAACGTAAGTATAATACATAAATGATCATGTACACGACTACAAGGATCTACAAGCTCTAGAAAAAAGTAATAAGTTGAGGAACATATAGACCGCATAAGAAGTAGCTCAGGGAAATCCCCATCTAAGTGGGGATAATTAATTAGATGCAGACTCATTTACTTGCCGCCATTATTCGACCCATTCGAAACATATCGATCAATGCTTTGAAATTATACGGTACCTTGATTATATATAAATACTATTTTTTATTTACGCTGTTCCGTTTAATTGAAACGACAAACGAGTAACTCATAGTGAAGTTTGGTGCACCAAAGAATTTGGTTTAAACCCCAGCGAACTGTTTGCCACTGGCCGTTCCAAGGTTGTACCCATAGATCTCTAATGATAATATTCATTTTGACTGTCAATGGATTCCTTCTAGATACATTATTTTGAGAGTAAAACAACCTAAATTGACTCCCATGGTCATTTTAGTATCTACCCTTGGTGCTAGTTGCAGTTAAACTACTAGCTGTACTTGTTTTTCTGCATCGTGTACGAGGAGAACACAATATTGGGCAGCCCGACTTTTATCTTAATACAAGTTGCCTTTTGCAATCTGGTAAAGTGTTTGCATATCATAATAAAGATAACTATGTTTCATATGTCTTTCTTTTCCCTTCTTGTTGTCCGAATTGTACTGTTTTGTTCACATTGTGTAATAATTAATTTGACATGCTGTACTAATGTGGGCTCTTTATTGGTAATAAAGCACTCGAGATTTGATTCAAACGATCAATCGAGATGTTGCGAATTTGCTTAGGAGTGGATTTTATACCCTTTCTTAATCTCTAATCGAATAAGTCGGATATTACGGAGGCGGATATTACGCTGGTCCCATATTCCACACGCCACTACACGAATAATCCAGGGGACCAGTTTGTCAAAACAAATAACGTGAAAAATGGAAGAAAATAAAGACCAACATAACGAACTTCTTTCCATTATTTTCGTTACATCTGGGACAAGAGGGGACAGACTGCTGTTTAAATATCCATTTGAACACGAGCACAAGAAACCTCACTCTTCCAAACGTAAATATGTTATCTTCTTTTTTATGATTGCTGGCGTAGCGGCTAGCAAGGTGGAGTCCAGGCCAGTGGCTAGAAATGTGGCCTTGAACACGAAGTACATGTGTTAAGGCGTCATCGGTGCCAGCTACCTCAGGTTGGGTGAACAAGAGTACAACATAAATTCTTACAGGAAAGAACGCACAATGAAGAGTAGGGGCAATTCGGGAAAATACGGACAAACATATAAATACGGACACTTTCCCGAGAAAAGCCGACTTCTTACGAACTATTACCAACAGGATTGCGGGTTTCACCTTTTTGGTAGTTAATTTCTTCCTCTCGGTTCCACATGCAGAACCGTCTATGTCACACAAAATATGACATTTACACAGACGTCATACTTTTCCCAAGAAGTCAACCACGCTTCCTTCCCGATTTTTCGCCAACATCAATAGGGTGTTGTATCTCGATAGGTGTAGTAACAGTGCTATTACAAGTATAATTTTTAGCAAAATATTCAATAAATGGTACATTTATGTAGATGAAAATGTCTGTTTCCAGAAAGTTACAGGTTTGATGGTATTTGAAAGAGAAAATATTGAGAAAAATTAGATTTTAAAATCGTCCGAATTTTCCCATGCCAATTTAGAGCAGTCGGATAAATACGGACACACACTTTCTGAGAGCACAATGCTTGTCCGTCGATGTCCTTCTTGCGTTCTTCTTATTTATGCTTATTCCAAAAGAAATAAAACGTAACAAATAACGCATACAGTATACTAGTAATATACAATAATTAGCATTAAAACCTTGTCTGGGTAAATGCAAGTTTAAAAACTGTATACGTATTATAATAGTAGATAATTAATAATGATGACGAGATAGTGGTTCTGCATAATCATTTTAAATAAATTGAAAACACTTTTTGTCCAAAAACACACAAGTTTTCTTTCTTTTTGAGGCAGTGGCATTATGTTGAAGTTTATGCTTCGGGCATGCATCACCATGGCAACCGGTGGTTGACTGTTGGTGAAGGTTACTATGGCAAACCTGAGACCAACAACCCTTTCGATCAATATGCCATAGCAATACATTAGGACGTATTTGATGGTCGATGTGTTGCTTATCTAAAGCGGTCCGATGCAGCCTTGATGTCGCAGATATACAGGGAAAACCTGATAGAAGGAAACATTCTTACTAAACCAAAATTTGAACCTATATTCAAACGAGGTGGACATCTGCAACGTTGTAATTTAGGGTTTCGCTGCAAGGAAGTGAACTTACCAAAGATCGTGGAAATTATTGAAGGACATCCTCTATAAAGTTATCTAAAAATGTTTACTTACGTTGTAGAAAGGCTTCAGCTTGAGAAGAAAACTTAGAAAAACCCGAAAGGCAGAGGCAGAGGCAGAGAGATAAAAATGAAATGATGTAGATGTAAAAACTCTGGCTTAAACGAGTTGAACTGTGTTCCTACGTTGTTGTTTTTTAAAAAGGCTCGACTGTCCGTATTTCCCCTATTGGAAATTGGTATGTCCGGATTTTCCACCAATGCGTCCGTATTTTTGCTATCGCGTCCGTATTTTACCGTTTTCACTGGGGTTATAAATCTACTATTCGGACTGCTTTGGACCTATTGAATACGTTGAAATAAACGATAACATGCGAGGACAATGTTATCCGAATTGAATGATTGCTTTGGTGTCCGAATTTTCCCGCCGCATTAGTCACAGGAACGTCTCAAACGAGACCTTGCAAAAATCGTCCGTATTTACTCGGATTGCCCCTACATATTCTTCCTAGCAGAACCATAAAGCACCAGTTGCACCTTTATGTAACATCAGTAGAGGTGAGAATCATGGCTCTTATGTAGTGCATAAAATACACGTCTACGAACGGCAAGATGATTTTTGTTATGTGCTGTTTTGTCTAGGGTGCATCTATAAACGTCCGTATTTAAAAAAAGCACCCAGAGACATCAAATAAATGAGACCTCTTATGGTAGTATGTACCTATCATAGAGCCATGCTTCCCGTGCCATTAGGAATCCGCGGGACACCGTACCGACCCCCTTATGCACTTTTCCGGCGAGATTTTTGAAGGCATCACGCTAGAGCAACCCTGCCTATTATCGACACATTAACATAGAAACCAAAGCCACCAACTTTCTTTCTGAAATACAGCAGTATAACGTCATGACCCCCATTATCGTGGTATTCCCATTATCGTGGTACGTCATTATACGCGATATTTATGATATATGACGATGAGTGACGTCACAGCTTGTGAGCTATTTTTACCAGAAGGGAAACCCCAACACTGTTGGAATATAAAAGGTAAATCAACTGCATCAATTTAACTAAAGTATTAAAAAAGTAAAAATCTGTTGAAGAATAGCTATTTTTTAAGTTTGGACAATGTTTCTACCTCATATATATCCCCATAACAAAGTTACTTCATTTTTACATTCATCCATCTGTTGTCCCAGAATGCAGACGCTGCTTCTACTGGGTCACACCAATTTGGACTATTCCATTTTTTCTGAAGGGGTATTCATAAAAAGGCATTGCGTAGCACATACCGTACTTCCTATAGATCTATTAAACAAATTGTTAATGTTCTTATATATAGCTATATATATATCAATAACACTAGAGGATAACGTTACCTGTGTTCAAATACACATTGATTATTACATGCGCTTATCTCGATCTTGTCGTTTTACTTACCATTTGCAAAGAAATCAAAAATCTTAAGTATACTAGGGGTGTTCCGTTAATAATGCGACTGCTGTATTATTTCGCGGAACTCGTACAATATTTACATGAAACCACTTTGTACGCTAGAGTGATCAATGAAGCGTGTCAAAGGTACAAGTCTTGGTGCAATGTACATTGCTTTATAGCGTACTCGTTACACTATATGCAAAATGACTGGCAAACGAGCAGAAAATGTGCTTGAAGTTAGGGCCTATATTAGAGGTAAGTCATTACTTGGGTTGAAGCCGAAAGACATTCACCAAGAGGTGTGTGACATTTACGGGGATGGTCAAATGTCGTATAGTACTGTTTGTAGGTGTGTTGCCAAATTTAATTCCGGGCAACAGCTCTTGAAAGATACTGGTCGTCCTGTAACGTCAACGACCAAGAAAAACGTTGAAAAAATCCGTGAAATCATGAAAACTGATGCTCGATACACAATAAGATAATTAGCTTGGATGACAAACTTGTCGTTAGCACGAGTTCATCTAATTTTGAAAAAGCATCAGAAATTTTAAGAAAAGAAATGCAAGATGGATACCGCATTTGCTGACAGAGGACCAAATGAAGTTGAGGGTTACAACAACGAAAAAACTTCTGAAAATGTATCCGAAATACAGCAAAAATCATTTGAGAATGTAGTTAAGGGTGATGAAATGTGGGTCCATTATTATGAGCAAAAAAGAAAAGTATCTAACCGAATCTGGGCCACGAAAAATATGAAACGACCAATTATTGCCTAACAAACGCGAACTGTTAAGAAGGTTCTGTATGCAATTTTTGCACTACCAACGGTCCCGCCATACAGAGGGCGGTGCCAAAAGGCAGAACTGTCACAGGACGGTTTTATAAAAACGTCGTATTGAAGCAATTGAAGAATTCCTACAAACAGCGTCGCCCTATAACAGGTCTGAAGTATGTTCGTCTTCTGCATGACAACGCGCCGGCCCACAAAGCTCGTATTGTAACGGACTTTTAGAAGTCAGAGAAGATCACCGTTCTCCGACACCCCACTTACTCGACAGACCTGGCCCCCTGCGACTATTTTCTCTTCCCAAGACTAAAAAATAACTTATCTGGGAAGATATATAACTCGAGAAATGTCCTGGGATCGGCTGTTTACCAGTGTTTTAAGGGTGTTCCTGTTCATGAATACGAAAAAGGTTCTCAAAAGTGGATTGCGCGGCTCAAAATGTGTGTTTCGGCTAATGGGGAGTACTTTGAAGGAAATCGCAAAAACAATTTATCAAAAATGATTATAGTATTCTAATATCAATACCAATCGCATTATTTACGGAACAACCCTCGTATGTACATTTTTAGAGTTTATAAATACGGTACAGTAGTGATCTGATGCAATACCCAAATAGTCGGTAAGTAAACACGTGTCCGCTACAATTATCCAATTTAAGAATTAGCTTATATCATATTTACATCAATTAAACCTTGTCTGAATAAAGTTTTAATTAACTTCACAACATGGCTTACCCTTTAAATATCTCATTTGGATCATTTTTGAAATTGCCACGATAATGGGGACCCTCTATCAATAATGGAATCTTCCGACCCAATCGGAATAGTTCACGACATTCGGTAAAAAGTGATTCACGGAGACAGTTTTGTCAATTTTAACAAAGATGATATATTACTGAATTCAGAGGTCATTGAAATCGAGAACAATTATGAATGAATGTAGCGCAGTTCACGTTTCACCACGATATACCACGATAATGGGGGCCATGACGTTAGTGCCTACAGCAAATGTAAAACTGGTCTTTATTGGTTAATTTCTACATAGCGCTTCAACTAACAACATATGATTTAGCCAATGAGCATCGATTATATGGAGCACAGTTGAATGTCTATTATCGACACTCTTGGTCTATTATCCACAGTAGGCAAACGCTACTGTACTCCCAACGGAATTAGTGTTGAAATATTGCACAATATCATCACATTTGATAGAGGTACGGTACCTGGGAGTACAGTAGCGTTTGACCGGTATAACTAGATATAGAAAAGGGCCATTTTCACAGAAAAGGACAGAAAAGGGTTAGGCGGCACAGAAAAGGGCCGATAAAATGCACAATTTTAACTTGTGTTGATTAAAAAGTGATTTAAAACATTTAATATTGATAATAAACATGATTGACAGTGAAAAGAAGTGTTTTTTTTGTTGTGTTTTTTAGCTCTACTGATCAGAGATCAGCAGAGCTTATGCCGTGGTGCGGCGTCCGTCGTCCGTCTGTCTGTCTGTCCGTCCGTCCGTCTGTCCGTTAACTTTTATTTGTAGCGACTACTCCTCTGAAACTACTGGATGGATATTCATAAAACTTTACAGAAATGTTGCCCATGAAGTCTAGTTGATCCTAGCAAAAATTCATGTTGATGTGAAATCCAAGATGGCCGCCAAAGCTAAAAATAGATTTTTTAAATACAAGTTTGTAGCGACTACTTCTTGAAAACTATAAGTGATATTGATATGGGACTTTTCTAAATGATCAGCATGACATGATGTTGGTCCTTGTCGAAAATCGTTTTGATTTGACGTTAAACATGGCTGCCAGCGGCCATCTTTGTTTACATAGAGTTATATAATGAAAAGTTGTAGCGACTACTCCTCTGAAACTACTTGACGGATTTTCATGAAACTTCACAGGAATGTTGCTCTTGATGTCTAAATGATCCTAGCAAAATTTCAGGTCGGCCGGAAATTCAAGATGGCCGCCACGGCTAAAAATAAATTTTCAAAATACAAGTTTGTAGCGACTACTTCTTGAAAACTATAAGTGATATTGATATGGGACTTTTTCTAAAATGATCAGCATGACATGATGTTGGTCCTTATCAAAAATCGTTTTGATTCGACGTTAAACGTGGCTGCCAGCGGCCATCTTTGTTTACATAGAGTTATATAGTAAAAACTTGTAGCGACTACTCCTCTGAAACTACTTGGCAGATTTTCATGAAACTTTACAGGAATGTTGCTCTTAATGTCTAATTGATCCTAGCAAAATTTCAGATCGGCCAGAAATTCAAGATGGCTTCCACAGTTAAAAATAGATTTTTAAAAAATAAGTTTGTAGCGACTACTTCTTGAAAACTATAAGTGATATTGATATGGGACTTTTTCTAAAATGATCAGCATGACATGATGGTTATCCGAGTCGAACATTATTTTGATTCGACATTAAACATGGCTGCCAGTGGCCATCTTTGTTTACATAGAGTTATATAATGAAAACTTGTAGCGACTACTCCTCTGAAACTACTTGACGGATTTTCATGAAACTTCACAGAAATGTTGCTCTTGATGTCTAATTGATCCTAGCAAAATTTCAGGTCGGCCGGAAATTCAAGATGGCCGCCATGGCTAAAAATAGATTTTCAAAATGCAAGTTTGTAGCGACTACTTCTTGAAAACTATAAGTGATATTGATATGGGACTTTTTCTAAAATGATCAGCATTACATGATGTTGGTCCTTGTCAAAAATCATTTTGATTAGATGTTAAACATGGCTGTCAGCGGCCATCTTTGTTTACATAGAATTATATAATGAAAACTTGTAGCGACTACTCCTCTGAAACTACTTGACGGATTTTCATGAACTTCACAGGAATGTTGCTCTTGATGTCTAATTGATCCTAGCAAAATATCAGGTCGGCCGGAAATTCAAGATGGCCGCCACGGCTAAAAATAAATTTTCAAAAAACAAGTTTGTAGCGACTACTTCCTGAAATCAAAATCAATCGGTAGAGCTTCAAGGTCATTGACCTCTTGTTTGGTGTTAATATCATTAATATATGTTCCCATGCTATTGCGAAAAGGACATCGCCGGACAGAAAAGGGCTTGTTAAATGCACTAGTATACCTTATATTGAATAAAAGGTGATTTAAAATGATTTATATTGATAATAAACACTTTATAAAAAAAGAAAAACATTATAGTTTTTGTCTTGCCTTTTCGAAGAAAAAAAGAGACATAGGTGTCGCTTTTCCGGCGGCGGCGGCAACATTCAAGTTTTGCGTTTAGGACATTTTCTCACAAACTGTATGCACCAGACCTTTCAAACTTTGCTTATAGTGGTATCTTGGGTGGTTCACCGCACCGTGACAAAGCAAATGTGGAAGTGACCTTGACCCTCCAAGCAAAGGGCAGATAACTTAATAATTTTTAGGTTCAACTTTTGCGTTTAGGTCACTTTTACACAAACTGTATACACTAGATCTTTCAAACTTTGCTTACAGTGGTATCTTGGGTGGTACATCGCAACGTCACAAAGCAAATGTGGAAGTGACCTTGACCCTCCAAGCAAAGGGCAGATAACTTCATAATGTTTAGGTTCAACTTTTGCGTTTAGGTCACTTTTTCACAAACTGTATGCACTAGACCTTTAAAACTTTGCTTATAGTTGTATCTTGGGTGGTACATTGCAACGTGACAAAGCAAATGTGGCTTTGACCTTCACCATCCAAGCAAAGGGCAGATAACTTTAATTGTTACATTTACATCACTTTCTCATGAACTATAATTATGCACTAAATGTTTTAAACCTAATTTATAGCTTAAAGGGAATGTAACGCCACAACGAAACAAGCTCTGTTACTGAGAGTTCTGAAAAACTTGGAAAAAGGTGAAAGAATTATCAAAATCGAATGATAAACAAAAAATATATGACCATTTAAAGGTATTTAAAGCGACTATGGGAGCCGCCATTTTTAGAACTATGACATCATAGTTCCATATTACCATATATGGAATATTGATAAATATCATTTCAAATGAAGAAAATCACTGCAAATGAACGATTTTTTTTACTGGTCATATAAAGCATTATTGCCATTAAGTATTACATATTTTTCATACAGTTGCTATCATTTTTTCCCTATAAATCAGTAAATTTTCATATTTATAAATATTCGATATATGGTCATTTAGAACTGTGATGTCATAGCTCTCAAAATGGCCGCTCCCATATCCGTTTCAACAGAAAGTTCAAATGATCATATCTTCTTTGTTTATTATCCGATTTTGATAATTCTTTCACCTTTATTCAATTTTTTCAAAACTCTCAATTATAAAGATGGTTTGGCTGAGGCGCTACATACCCTTTAATATTTGGAAGAAAACATATTCTGTTTTGACATAGTTGTGTCTTGGGTAGTGCATCTTTTTGAATGCATGGATTTCATTTATGACCTTGACCTACTTTTTGGAGCTGATGGTTTTTAGCTCTACTTGCCAAGGGCCTTCATTTTTCATCCGATCTTTACCAAACTTTAACAGATTGTTAATATCAATGAAAGCTGGCACAAGATCGAAAACCAGAAAGATCGGACCAGTAACAGCGGAGTTATGGCCCTTGATTTAGTTAAAAGTGCTATATTTTGCCTCGTTAATACGATAGGGCTTTCATTTTTCATCTGATCTTTACCAGATGTTTTGCCTTTTTTTTAGCTGGACTGATCAGAGATCAGCAGAGCTTATGCCGTGGTGCGGCGTCCGTCGTCCATCTGTCTGTCCGTAAACTTTTTTTTGTAGCGACTACTCCTCTGAAACTACTGAATGTATTTTCATGAAACTTTACAGAAATGTTGCCCATGAAGTCTAGTTGATCCTAGCAAAAATTCATGTTGATGTGAAATCCAAGATGGCCGCCAGATCTAAAAATAGGTTTTTAAAAAACAAGTTTGTAGCGACTTCTTCATGAAAACTATAAGTGATATTGATATGGGACTTTTTCTAAAATGATCAGCATGACATGATGTTCGTCCTTGTCGAAAATCATTTTGATTCGACGTTAATCATGGCTGCCAGCGGCCATCTTTGTTTACATAGAGTTATATAATGAAAACTTGTAGCGACTACTCCTCTGAAACTACTTGACGGGTTTTCATGAAACTTCACAGGAATGTTGCTCTTGATGTCTTATTGATCCTAGCAAAATTTCAGGTCGGCCGGAAATTCAAGATGGCCGCCCGTCTAAAAATAAATTTTCAAAATACAAGTTTGTAGCGACTACTTCTTGAAAACTATAAGTGATATTGATATGGGACTTTTTCTAAAATGATCAGCATGACATGATGTTGGTCCTTGTCAAAAATCGTTTTGATTCGATGTTAAACATGGCTGTTAGCGGCCATCTTTGTTTACATAGAGTTATATAATGAAAACTTGTAGCGACTACTCCTCTGAAACTACTTGACGGATTTTCATGAAACTTCACAGGAATGTTGCTCTTGACGTCTAATTGATCCTAGCAAAATTTCAGATCGGCCAGAAATTCAAGATGGCCGCCACAGCTAAAAATAGATTTTTAAAAAATAAGTTTGTTGCGACTACTTCTTGAAAACTATAAGTGATATTGATATGGGACTTTTTCTAAAATGATCAGCATGACATGATGGTTATCCGAGTCGAACATTATTTTGATTCGACGTTTAACATGGCTGCCAGTGGCAATCTTTGTTTACATAGCGTTATATAATGAAAACTTGTAGCGACTACTCCTCTGAAACTACTTGACGGATTTTCATGAAACTTAACAGGAATGTTGCTCTTGATGTCTAATTGATCCTAGCAAAATTTTAGGTCGGCCGGAAATTCAAGATGGCCGCCATGGCTAAAAATAGATTTTCATAATACAAGTTTGTAGCGACTACTTTTTGAAAACTATAAGTGATATTGATATGGGACTTTTTTTTAAATGATCAGCATGACATGATGTTGGTTCTTGTCAAAAATCGTTTTGATTCGATGTTAAACATGGCTGTTAGCGGCCATCTTTGTTTACATAGAGTTATATAATGAAAACTTGTAGCGACTACTCCTCTGAAACTACTTTTCGGATTTTCATGAATCCTCACAGGAATGTTGCTCTTGATGTCTATTTGATTCTTACAAAAAAATTCTGATCGTCCGGAAATTCAAGATGCCCGCCATGGCTAAAAATATATTTAAAAAAAACAAAAATCACGGTACAAAAAAAAGACGAACCATTTCGGGCGTTTGAAACTCGCAGCCCAAACTAAAATTACACTCGCGGTAATAATAGTGAACGTAAAGGTGGTCAACCTAGCTCCCGACTGAGCTAAGCGGGCTATACATATTACGCACTAAATACCATTATGAAAACCTGATGCGCTAATGAAAAGTCACGTGATCGCAGAAAAGCGTAAATACGGTGGGTACCACTTTATTTACAAATAATAATTTAATCTTTTTTTTTTCAAACTCACGAATGTATTACTACAGATTTCTTAGTGTCTATGCTCATAGTTTTCATGTATATATTTCACTGAATAAAAAGTCAGACAGTTATTTGGTTATGCTCAATATCTGCTCTACCTTACGGACAGTGTCCCTTTAAGAAGTCACTGGTAAGACCCATATTTTTCATCATTTATAGACTTGGGTCTGAATTAGTGGTGCATCTTATAGAGACGGTCGGGGACTTATTTTACATCAGTTTTTTTCCACCTGAGTATTGCGATGAGGTCTTGGGTTTGTTTTAGGGATATTGAAGATTATCGAGCTGAAATGAGTGAATGGTTAGTAGCCCAATAACCAAGTAGTAAAAAATAAACACTTGACCATGTCTTTGTTTATTTAATCCTGTTTCCTAAATCCACTGATTTAATTGTATTAATTGTATTTCTAAATCCATTGATTTAATTGTATTACCGTTCACAAGACAATATATGGATATGCCCATTTTTAGGTAGGTTTGGAAATTGTGTATAAAAACAGTGGGTCAGTCTATTATAAACCTTTTGCAAGTTGACTCGGATCACTGTATGACGTAAAAGCCTACGTGACAAGTAGCAGGTGTTGAATTTTCCGCATTTAGGAGAGTACTCAATTGAATGGTTTTATAAATTAGATGTTTTGATTATGTTTACCATCTTTGTGTTTTGTTTTACATTATGCTTTGTCAAGTGTTGTGTTTTTAGCTCTACTTATGCCCTGGTACAGTGTCCGTCGTCCTGTCCGTCAGTAAACTTATTTTGGTAGCGACTACTCCTCTGAAACTACTGGATGGATTTTCATGAAACTTTACAGAAATGTTACCCATGAAGATGGCCACCAGAGCTAAAAATAGATTTTAAAAAACAAGTTTGTAGCGAATACTTCTTGAAAAGTAAAAGTGATATTGATATGGGACTTTTTCTAAAATAATCAGCATGACATGATGATTGTCCTTGTCAAAATTTATATGATTCTACGTTAAGCATGGCTGCAGCGGCCATCTTTGTTTACATAGAGTTATATAGTAAAAAACATGTAGCGACTAGGTACTCCTCTGAAACTACTTGACGGATTTTCATGAAACTTGACAGGAATATTGCTCTTGATGTCTAATTGATCCTAGCAAAATTTCAGGTCGGCTGGAAATTCAAGGTGGCTGCCACGGCTAAAAATAGATTTTTAAAAAACAAGTTTTGTAGCGACTACTTCTTAAAAACTAAATGATATTAATATGGGACTTTTTTATAAAATGATCAGCATGACATGGTGTTGGTCATTGTCGAAAATCATTTTGATTCAACTTTAAACATGGCAGCCAGTGGTCATCTTTGTTTACATATAGGGTAGTTATATAGCTACTCCTCTGAAACTACTTTTCGGATTTTCATGAATCCTCACAGGAATGTTGCTCTTGATGTCTATTTGATTCTTACAAAAAAATTCTGATCGGAAATTCAAGATGCCCGCCATGGCTAAAAATATATTTAAAAAAAACAAAAACAAATTTGTAGCGACTACTTCCTGAAAACTAGAAGTTAAATTGATATGGGACTTTTTCTAAAATGATCATCATGACATTAGGTTGTTCATTGTCGAAAATCATTTTGATTCGACATTAAACGTGGCTGCCAGTGGCCATCTTTGTTTACATAGAGTTATATAGTAAAAACTTGTAGCGACTAATCCTCTGAAACTACATGACGGATTTTCATGAAACTTGACAGGAATGTTGCTCTTGATGTCTGATTGATCCTAGCAAAATTTCAGGTCGGTCTGAAATTCAAGATGGCATGACGGCTAAAAATAGATTTTTAAAAAACAAATTTGTAGCGACTACTTGAAAACTATAAGTGATATTGATATGGGACTTTTTCTAAAATGATCAGCATGACATGTTGTTGGTCCTTGTTGAAAATTATTTTGATTCAACATTAAACACGTCTGCCGTGGCCATCTTTGTTTACATAGAGTTATATAGTAAAAACTTGTACAGACTACTCCTCTGAATCTAATTGACAGATTTTCATGAAACTTGACAGGAATGCTGATCTAGCTATCAAATACCAATCAGTAGAGTTTCAAGGTCATTGACCTCTTGTTATTTGTACACACTCATTACTTTTTCTCCCCTGAGTTTAGGACCAACAGATATGATCACAAATGATTTCGTATTTTATTCGTGTCGATAATAAACCGAAACACATTTCTGTCAAGGTTTATTATCGACACCCAGCTTCATATACATTAATTCGCTTTGTGCAATTCTTATAATTGAAAGCAGAAAGCATGACTCAAATTACCCGCAAAACCCAGTCTAAACTAGTGTTAAGGTCAAAATGAAGGGTGCACGTCATTTCTGCAGTTATATACATGCGGCGATCAGAACGTCATTACACAGTAAAAAAACAGCAGTGACTACTTTTAAATGGCTGAGTTTTTGTCTCGCCTTTTCGAAGAAAAAAGACAGGTGTTGCTTTTCCGGCGGCGGCGGCGAAGGCGTCAACATTCAAGTTTTGCATTTAGGTCATTTTCTCACAAATTTTATGCACTAGACCTTTCAAACTGCTTATAGTTGTATCTTGGGTGGTATATCACAACTGAGGAAGTGACTATGACCCTCCAAGCAAAGGGCAGGTAACTTAATAATTTTTATGTTCAACTTTTGCATTTAGGTCACTTTTTCACAAACTGTATGCACTAGACCTTTCAATTTTTGCTTATAGTTGTATCTTGGGTGATACATTGCAACGTGACAAAGCAAATGTGGAAGTGACCTAGACCCCCCAAGCAAAGGGCAGATGACAATAATTTTTACGTTCAGCTTTTGTGTTGAGGTCAATTTCTCGCAAACTGTATGCACTACACCTTTCAAACTTTGCTTATAATTGTATCTTGGGTGGTACATTGCAACGTGACAAAGCAAATATGTATGTGACCTTGACTCTCCAGGCAAAGGACAGATAACCTTATAATTTTTGCCTTCAACTTTTATGTTTATGTCACTTATTCACAAATTGTACGCACTGAGACCTTTCAAACTTTACTTATAGTTGTACATTGCAACTTGACAAGTCAAATGTGGATGTGACCTTGACCCTCCAAGCCAGGCGCAGATAACTTAAATCATTTTTACATTCAACATTTGCGTTAAGGTCTCTCTCTCGCAAATGGTATACACTACATCTTTCAAACTTTGTTTATATTTATATCATAGGTGGTACATCGCAACGTGACAAAGCAAATGCGGATGTGACCTTGACCTTCCAAGCAAAGGGCAGATAACCTTATAATGTTTACCTTCAACTTTTACGTTTGTCACTTTTTCACAAATTGTATGCACTAAGACCTTTCAAACTTTGCTTATAGTTGAATCTTGAGTGGTACGTTGCAATGTGACAAAGCAAATGCGAATGTGACCTTTACCCTCCAAGCAAGGGACAGATAACTTAATATTTTTACCTTCAACATTCACTTTCTCACAAACTTTATGCATTAGACCCTTTCAAATTACGCTTATAGTTGTTTCTCGGGTAGTACATCACAATGTGTCCAAAAGCAAATGTGGATGTGACTTTCACCATCCAAGCAAAGGGCAGAGAACTTTAACTGTTACATTTACATCACTTTCTCATGAACAATAATTATGCACTGGATGCTTCAAACCTAGTTTATAGCTTAATATTTGGAAGACACAAAACATTCTGTTTTGTTTTGACATAGTTGTGTCTTGATCTTGACCTACTTTTGTGGAGTTGATGTTTTTTTGTTTTTTTTTGTGTTTTTTTGTTTTTTTACATTTTGTTTTTAAAAAAATGCATTTAAATGTCATCTCAGCAAACTGTAAACTCCATCGTTTTTAGCTCTACTGGCCAAGGGCCAGCAGAGCTTATGGGATCGTGTGTTGTCCGTCTTCCGTCGTCCGTCGTCCGTCGTCCGTCCGTCGTCCGTCGTCCGTCCGTCGTCCGTCCGTTAACTTTTGCTTGTGTACACTCTAGAGGCCACATTTCTGATGCAATCATCATGAAACTTTGTCAGAATGTTTGTCTCAATGAAATCTCGGTCAAGTTCGAAAATGGGTCATGTGGGGTCAAAAACTAGGTCACTAGGTCAAATACTTGAAAAAACTTGTGTACACTCTAGAGGTCATATTTTTTACCCAATCTTAATGAAACTTTGTCAAATTGTTTATCTTAATTATATCTTGATCAAGTTCGGAAATGGGTCACATGAAGTTAAAAACTAGGTCACTAGGTCAAATATTGGAAAAACCTTGTGTACACTCTAGAGGCCATATTTTTGACCCGAGCTTGATGCAACTTTGTCAGAATGTTTGTCTTAATTATATCTTGGTCAAGTTTGAAAATGGGTCACATGGGATTAAAAACTAGGTCATTAGGTCAAATACTTGAAAAACCTTGTGTACACTCTAGAAGCCGTATTTCTGACCCAATATTGATGAAACTTTGTCAAAATGTTTGTCTTAATTATATCTTGGTCAAGTTCAAAAATGGGTCACATGGTGTTAAAAACTAGGTCACTAGGTCAAACTTTGGAAAAAACGTGTGTACACTCTAGAGGCCATATTTTTGACCCGATCTTGATGAAACTTTGTCAGAATGTTTGTCTCAATGAAATCTCGGTCAAGTTCGAAAATGGGTCATGTGGGGTCAAAAACTAGGTCACTAGGTCAAATACTTGAAAAAACTTGTGTACACTCTAGAGGTCATATTTGTTACCCAATCTTGATGAAACTTTGTCAAATTGTTTATCTTAATCATATCTTGATCAAGTTCGGAAATGGGTCACATGAAGTTAAAAACTAGGTCACTAGGTCAAATATTGGAAAAACCTTGTGTACACTCTAGAGGCCATATTTTTGACCCGAGCTTGATGCAACTTTGTCAGAATGTTTTGTCTGAATTATATCTTGGTCAAGTTTGAAAATGGGTCACATGGGGTTAAAAACTAGGTCACTAGGTCAAATACTTGAAAAACCTTGTGTACACTCTAGAGGTCATATTTGTTACCCAATGTTGATGAAACTTTGTCAAATTGTTTATCTTAATTATATCTTGATCAAGTTCGAAAATGGGTCACATGAAATTAAAAACTAGGTCACTAGGTCAAATATTGGAAAAACCTTGTGTACACTCTAGAGGCCATATTTTTGACCCGAGCTTGATGCAACTTTGTCAGAATGTTTGTCTTAATTATATCTTGGTCAAGTTTGAAAATGGGTCACATGGGGTTAAAAACTAGGTCACTAGGTCAAATACTTGAAATACCTTGTGTACACTCTAGAAGCCGTATTTCTGACCCAATCTTGATGAAACTTTGTCAAAATGTTTGTCTTAATTATATCTTGGTCAAGTTCAAAAATGGGTCACGTGGTGTTAAAAACTAGGTCACTAGGTCAAACTTTGGAAAAACCGTGTGTACACTCTAGAGGCCATGTTTTTGACCCGATCTTGATGCAATTTTGTCAGAATATTTGTCTCAATTATAGCTTGCTAAAGTTTGAAAATGGGTCACACAGGGTCAAAAACTAGGTCACTAGGTCAAATACTTGAAAAACCTTGTGTACACTCTAGAGGCCATATTTCTGACTCGATCTTGATGAAACTTTGTCGAAATGTTGTCTTAATTATATTTTGGTCAAGTTCGAAAATGGGTCCCATGGGGTCAAAAACTAGGTCATCCGTCTGTCCGTTAACTTTTGCTTATGTACACTAGAGGCCACATTTCTGATGCAATCATCATGAAACTTTGTCAGAATGTTTGTTTCAATGAAATCTCGGTCAAGTTAAAAAATGGGTCATGTGGGGTCAAAAACTAGGTCACTAGGTCAAATACTTGAAAAAACTTGTGTACACTCTAGAGGTCATATTTGTTACCCAATCTTGATGAAACTTTGTCAAATTGTTTATCTTAATTATATCTTGATCAAGTTCGGAAATGGGTCACATGAAGTTAAAAACTAGGTCACTAGATCAAATATTGGAAAAACCTTGTGTACACTCTAGAGGCCATATTTTTGACCCGAGTTTGATGCAACTTTGTCAGAATGTTTGTCTTAATTATATCTTGGTCAAGTTTGAAAATGGGTCACATGGGTTTAAAAACAAGGTCACTAG
>JAWPHD010019067.1:0-37217 GCA_037043455.1 Cyrtodaria siliqua
CCTCGTCATATGAATATTAGGGTCGATGCCATCCCATAGGACCTTGAAATATACCTTACAAAGTACATACATATTATGCAATAAAGTCACATATGACTCATGAGTACAATGTTAAACACGTTTATAACATGTTTCTAATATATCAATGGCGATATGACAGTGTTAACATAAATATTACTTAGAATCATGTTTATAAAATACAATGTTATATTAATCAAACAATGTCACACACGAAATGTTTTGAAGATATGCACATTTTTAGGATTACAATACTGCTGTTAACAGTTTCTCTCTGAATTATGGCATACATAATGCACTTTAACTCTAAGTTGCAAGGAGCGTGTAAAAATAAAAACACAAACCTATTTGTTATTGGGAGTTTTCACAGATTAAACTTTTCTTTTTTTAAACACATATGTCGTAATTGTTGCTTATTTTCTTACTGAAATAATTCAATAGTTTTGAACATGTTGCTGCTTTTCGAAAAGTACTTTCTAAACAAAGTAGATCTCAGATCTTTTTATAGTGTGCATTCAAATAAAAAATAAAATTCATCTGCAATATAACTACAGAATTGGCATTTTCTGTTTTCTCTTGGTAATTTATTGTTTTTTTCCAACGACCCGTTTCAATCTCTAGCCTATTAGACGAGACTCTTAATTGGGTTAACGCCGTTCGATTTATTTTAATATTGACTATTATCAAAGTTGTGTTAATCTCGTGCCTCGATCTGCCCATGTAAGAGCCATATTGTCCGATGTAACAAATTTGACATAGTTTGAATAGGTCAAAATGATTTCTCTGCAACGGCTGTGAATCCACCATTTAAAAACCCCGTTAAGTCACGGATGATAGCTGAATGTCCAAGTAGGGATTGTGAGAAATTCTCACAAACTAGTGCCTAAATATGGAGAACAGTTTAATATAACCATCAATATTAACCAACGTCTAGCCTTAATAAATATGCATTTACTCACCTAAGACGGAATAGCCAATTATTGTTTATAGAACAACTTTAATGTCGTTATTACAGATTTTTAAAGATTGGATAAGAAAGATAATGTTGATATGGTAACATGATATATGCTCATGTACACATAGATAAGCCAGTACGACAAACACCAATAACAACTTTAAGATGAATTATGAGAATTTAAAATTTAAAACTGTATAACGATCTTGATATGGTTATATGAAATAAATGATACATAACTCGAAAATCGTTATCTATCTTGTCATAGCTTTTAATTTAAAAACATCTGCAAGAGTCTTAAGTCTCACACCACAATTCATTTTCCTATAGGGTTACTGTACAGCCTTTTCCAATATGAGCTGCAAAGCTGGGCAGCAAACTTTGTTGTTTGTTTAATATCTTCAGTATAACCAGCACCATTCATTTTTAACAATACGATACTTAAATTAGACAGGTTTTTTTTGTCCCTCATGTTTATGTGAACCCTATGAAAAATACCAATTCATAAACTACCTGAATAGGTGGTTATCCGGTCAGAAACTTCTGAAATTTGAATGAAACCGCATATCAACATGCGATGTTCTGTATCATCTTTTACACTGCAGATGTATGCTAAAGCAAAGAAAAACATATTTTTAAAAGATTACGTGTAATACAATGTTCTCCTCGTAATAGTTAGCGCGGCCGTATCAAGGTGTGTTGATCAGTCCGATGCGATGCACAACAGCGTTATAAAAGTCGTATCCCTGTTTTCGAAATTATTTTCCTCAAAATGGTCTAACGGTCTGTACGGTTGCCATGCCCATATCCTCCAAGACAGAAATGTACCTTAGTATGCTTCACAGTATCAGATGGTGACACCCTTCCTTCACTTAAGAATGTTGGCTGGGCAAGTTTTGACATCTTCAAGTCTAAACATTTTATTTTTTAAATCATAGTTTTATTTGACTACAGAATTGTTTCATTTTTTCTATTCTAGTAGATATGGATATAATGTAGGATTTAAGATGGTAACATACCAAATTTTAAGCACATTCTTTTTTTTTTTCATATTTTTCCCGTCATTTGTGATCATTTTTTGTTGTCAACAAAATAAGGGTATGAGTAGATCTGAGTAGAATTTATCCTTTTGCTATAGAATAAATCAGATTTTTGTTTTTCTGTAGTGGAATACATATATTAAAAAGTAGATACTGAGCTAATGTTCTCCATGCCAATATTGTGTGTACAGTAGTTTACACTGAAAATGTCAAAATAACTCTAAAATGGGTGTAACTTAAAGATTTTTTAATAAAAAATCATTAGAAGCCTGGTGACCTATCTATTCTTTTACTTGTTTTGAAAGAAATGTCATAGGACCTTGACATATACGAGTTTTAAAAAAAAATGATCATTAGAACATAATTTTTTATCTTGAATTAATTTTTCGGTAAAAACAAAAGTGGGTGGGGTACGGTCCGTATATGTTTGCTTTTTAAAGTAAAAAGACGAATGAGGATTACAATTATTTGTGTATGATTTGAAAGATATGTATATATGAAATCGAAAATAATTGTTGTTTTTCAATAAACTTAATGTTATGAAAACAATTGTCAAAATGTTCAATGACTATATTTTTCCTCTTTTTAGTGAAATGTTGAAATTAGAATTATGTGCTTTCTTCAATGACGTCTAGTGGGAAAAAAGTGTGGTGACCTAGCCTTTTTTTGATAATTTTGAATGTAAATTATACCAAAGAAGCTTTAAATATGAATTAAAAAAAATCTCATCACTACGTCCTTTCCCAGCCAACCTCCTTAATCGTGTATGACATATATACACTTTGACCATTGTTACTATAGGTTCACTAAACCCATTACTCTCGTCTTTGTTTGTTTCTGCAGGGTGTCCCCCAAGTTCATTAATAGAAACAATCTGACAACTTTTGATCAATAAACTTGTACACTTAAATAGCATTATATACATGAGGGTAACACATATGATGTTTCATTATTTAATTGCTCATCTGTCATCTGCATTCGGCTAAAGTCCACCGGCTTCACAATAATAGACAATAATAGATGACATATCAGCAATATGCTAGAAACAGTCCACCCTAAAGAAAAAAAGAGAAACATAAGGCGAACTGAGGGTGAACAGCGAGAGTCGTCGTAGAAACAAAATATACAGCGATATTTCAACAAAAAGTCACTACAGATAGCCATCCAGTAAGAGCTGGCGGAAGACCGAATGAGGGGAAGCGAAGGAAAGACGCAGAAAAAAATAGTTTGGTAGGTTGATCAAAATTAAAATTGTAACCCGTTGCTCAGCCTTCACGATCGATTGTATGGTTTGTTTTTTTGTGTGATTTTGGTTTACTGTCGTCCTTGAATGCTACTTTTCTTGTTCGAATTTTATATCTATTTTTCTTTTGTAATTTAATAGCGAGGAGAAACAATTATGCATTTAGTTCAAATGTAAACGTTTTCATCTCATGGGATCATTTAATTGTTCTAACCTATTCTTGCTGTATGCTGTTTTCGCAGCTATTACAAATCCACTTCGGAGAAATGTGAATGTTCTTGACGTTTTCCAGATTGAACTGTCACCAGTTGCGTAGGTTGTTTTGTTTTTTGTATTCCGTTATTAAAAACAATGTATAGGTTAAAGATAGTTTGCGTTTTCATATAGTTTAAAGTAAAAAATATATGTGGCTCAAATAATCAAGAAATCGGAAAATTACTTTTAAAACATACAATTGTCTGAACACTCCTAATAACGCTCGTTGGAAACAAAATCGTAGTATTCGAACGGTTAAATAACGATATAACGACCAATGAAGTGTTTGTTCTCCTGTTGCTCTGGCTTCTGCCAAGTCTATTAGTACTTACTTTGTGGCTTTCTATCCTTTTGTTTATTTATATTATATATAAATGATCAGTTAAGTGTTTTACTTATATTACTTATTAATGCTGCCTTGCTTTTTAGAGATTATAACATGACGGGGATATCTTTATTTACACTGTCCCGTTTATTGGGATGACAATAGGGTAAGAGTGAGGTTTAGTGCACCCTAGAACCTTGTTTAAACCCCCAGCGCCCCCTTTTTTTGCACTGACTGTTCCAATGCGGTAGCCCTATTGTCAACCCTTTTGTGTTTTCGTGTCTTATTTTGCCTTTTATTCATCTTTAAAGTTGCTCTTTGTTTCTTTGTGTGTTTGTGGTCGACTGTCGTCCTTGAATGCTACTTTCCCTGTTTGAATTGTATACCTACTTTTTTATTTATTTGAATCTAGCACGGCGTACAGCTAAAGTTGGCGATTCTTGGGAACCTAGGCATTACATGCTTTCATTGGTCAATGGACAAATGTGATTTGTTGGAAACCAACCATTGTATGCTTTCATTGGTCAATAGAAAAATGTGTTGTTGTTGTTTTTTTAAATCCCGTTATGGTCTTTGTTATTCAGTTCTTCGCTTAGTAATTGAACGAAGATATAGTGGGAAGAGAGAGACGTTAAACAACTTTCCAGGCATTAATTTCCCCGTTTTATGGTAATTTGGTATTATGATATTAAATTATAGTTTATATACAACTGAGATATTTCTTGCATCAAACATCTATGCGATGTGTGTTTTCCGTTAGTGAACAGCTATACAGTGCAGGGTTTAGATACGTCATTGTTGTATCAAATTACATACCTTATTTGCGATGCGCGGCGCACTTGTTTATCAGTTAACTATTGAACAACCAATCAGAGATGAGCCCTACTAAGCATCTCTTTCAATTAATCAATCAGAGTTTACGAGATAGGGCAGACTCCCTTAGTTATTCCGAGTCCACTCAATTTGGTTTCGGTGCCGCTAGACACAGTTCTTAAGTTCTGATCGCTAAGTGGATAAGGTGGGTAGATATACAGTACAAAGATACTAATTTGCGCAGATGTTGGAGTCTCTGAATGCAAATTCCAGTTGTGTGTGTATTGTTTACTTTTTGTTATATTTCGTTGGAAACGTTTATTAATGTAGCTTATTATAATATTATCATGATACTTATAATATTTCAACACACTTAATCATCAAGATAACAGCATTTCACCACAAATTTTCACACTCATATTTAACTATGAATTAAAGTGCCTTAAAGCTACAGAGTCCCTATATCAATCGATTTCTTCTTAGTAGGCGTGTCTTTATTTGTAACTTCATGTTCACCAGCTCATGTCCAAATCGGGTATTTAAGCGAGCAAATATAGCGCAGGAAATCATTTACTGTATATACATCGACCAGTGCACATCGTACCTATACACAAGTAACAGTAATTTTTACAAAAATAAAGTTAGCTTCTTTAGGGGTTCGAACACATGACCTTCTGATTTCAAGAGCTCTATACACTCTGTCCAGTGCTCTATCCACTGAACTACAACGCTACTTGAGAAAATAGTATACTAACTACCATATATTATGAGGCAAAATAACTTAACATATTTGAACGCAACTAAAGATGGTTCAAATAAATATGTAGTCCATATTGTCGCACATGTAAACTGACATTGCCTGGTGTAATACCGTATGTTATCAATATGAAACTAATACTTCGCCCCAATTCAACCAAATCTCGACTTGTTATTTAGTGCTTGATGAGTTTGTGTGCGCGTGCTTACGTAATGCCTATTTAGTGTTTAAAATGCTACAACATACCAATAAATAGCAGTGGTCTAGTGGTTCAGCGTACATCTTTCAAAACTTACAAGTGCAAGGCTGTGGTTCAAATCCCGTTCCGGGCAACTATTTGTTTATCACATATATTCTGTACGGAGGCTAAATAAAAATGTGAATTTTACGCATCGATTTCTGCTTATATACCGACTTTTGGGATGTTCGTCGATTTGAAACTACTTCACACGTGACTCATTCATATTCATGAGTTTTTACTAGTTAAAAAAGGCACTGTACAACTTTAACACCTCAGATGGTGATATAACAAATACTCTTTACATTTTACGAATGCATTTTATGTCCATGAGTCGGTGTAGATCCTTCCTCACTATCGCACTGCTAGTGCTGCTGCTGTTATATGCTGTAGTCGCATTTGATTACCTATTTAGATTTAAAAAACAGTTATGCACACATGTGAATAAGATAAATGATCATTCAATGACTTGCATTGTATAAGTTAAATATTGAATTTCTGCAATTATTCATGAGAAGGGTTGTAACTTCGCTGTGTAGCATGGTCGCTGACATTTCCGTAGTATTTGCACATTGTAAATCATTAAATTGAAAATAATACCAGTTAGAACGACGACTGGTGTATGCTAACTACCACTTAACGGAAGTTAGAGTATGGTAAACAGATGAAATAGACATGCTACAAAGTAAATATAGTATGATAGTATCTCGTTGGCTTATGTAAACGCCTCTTTGATGTTTAATTCAACCAACTCGATGAGACCATACTCTATTTCTTAGCAGAATATGTTACCGAATAAACATTAGATAGTAGCGAGGAAAGACTCGGCAAGGATAACGTAAGTGCAAACATTAGAGATGTAAAGAAGCTTCAAGCAAGCAGGTCGTTCTTTAAAGTGCTTTCCAAATAACTACGGTCCGACGTGGATATAGCTAAAGCACTATTATCAGCAAATAATCGAGAAGTGCTAAGAAGTGAGCCTACAATGTCATTAACGTAAATTAAAAATAAAGGGGTCAAATCATTTGAGGGATAATCCCAACTGAATATGTTGTCATGGGGCTAGAGATGTTGAGCATTATTTGTTTAGATGTGTTTAGAATTGAAAGACGGCAATTATTTTTTAGACATTCGTATATTCCATCCCTTAAGTCCTCGCAAACTTTCATACGGCATCGACCAACTAACGGATGAGGAAATTCATGTTCTATTTACTCAAGTTCAAAACGCTAAACGATTCCAAAATCCTTAACTTGTATCGATACACCGTTGTATTTTGTCTAGAGCAACTGTCGCTATGTTTCTATCAGCCTGAACGGGGATATGGGGTGTTATTTCGTTGAAGATTGCGTGGTGTAGAATGGCAAGGCAGAGTTTAAATTTTAAGATATATTTTCTTCGTTTTTCTTATCAAGTTCATATTTAAATGTATTGTTACAATTTCAAACCGATATTCAAGTACATTTTTTCAGCCACAATTGTAACTAATGTTGTAATAACGTGTAGTTCAATCCATTTGCATATGTTGCTATGAATAGTGATGAGATGCTGAAATGAAGTATCTGCAATAAAATATTATTAAACTAAAAATGAATTATGAGTTGGTACCTCTTAATTCGACACTCCAGTTTAGGGATTTGGCATGACTGGATAAAGCCGTTTATGTTGTGTATATAGTTTGGATTCTCCTAATATGTAAGTTATGTATATTCCTTGTCGTCAGTAGGTTTAGAAACGGTGTACATATGTTGTAACAAGTGGCTGTTGTTGGCGGGATAGGGACTTTCAGCAAATGTTAGTCAGTAAAACAGTATGAACAAATATGCCTCCAAAATAGTCAAACCTGGTTGTTGGAATAAACTAAAGAGGGGAACCATGACTCATTGAACCTTGACCTTTTACCAAAAATATATCTCTAGTAATAAACAGTGAACCCATTTGTTTCTTGTGATTTATCAAGATCAATATAAAACAATTACATTACAATTTCCATACGTATTTGACATTGTCATAACATTAATATTTGTCATTCTAACTTTGAGTGGGAAAAGGTAATTAGTGGTGCCGTTGTTAAACAGAATTAACAATAATGACGACGTTTTGTGGCAGGTGCTTATGAAGGCATTCTCACATATATGGATATAGCATTAATTGGATTGTTATATTTCATATGGAATTCTTTTTGCTAACAATCTGGAGTTTCGATAGTGTGTTTTTATTAGTCTTGTTTACTCGAAAACATTTAGAAGCTAACGTCATAATTTGTTAGTTCTTTTTACCAGAATGTAAATTTGCATGTCCTCCTTGAATGCTACTTTCCCTGTCCGATATTTTTATATTTCTTTCTTGCATGTCTTTTCTGGGTATCATTACCATCCTTGTTAATATATCTTCATGGCGGTGTCCAAACATTATTAAACTATTAGTCAAACATCACGTGCTTGTATATTTACGGAAGCAATTGTAAAGAAATATAAAAAGGTCGGACAGGGAATGTAGCATTCAAGGAGGACATTCAACCACAAAACACAGAAACAAACACGCAAACAGACAAACAAGAAGGAAAAAGTAATATTAAATGCAAACGACATCACAAACACAGAAGGGTTGACAGTAAGACTTTTTAATTTTACATTTTTGATGGATACATTTCTGACTTATAGATCGGATATTCTGTCACAGGATGACCCTAGTGGTTGGGCTAACTCAGGAAAGAATCAATGACGGTGAATGCATTTACATAAGTTTAATGCAAATTTTAAAATATGTTAAATATATATACAATTATCTAAAAAAACAAGCGAATACACAAATGAAATGAAAAGAATGTTCTCATGAACGTTTAAGACGTTCTTAGTATTGTTATAAATACTGAATGTATATGACACTAAAGTGTTGTTAAAGTTCTAACAATGTTGATTTATGATCCAGCGCGATAACTGTGATGCGCGAGAGCTCATGAAGATGATGATTCGCGAATTCAATGGATGATCGACATCAAATGCCTTCTGTAAGGGTTGATGACGCGATGTAATGATGGTTAACCTCCACTGAGATTGTGGGTGATGTTCCTCCAGTGAGGACTGATGACGGGCCCACCTTGTGTCCCGGGGGTTGTCGCTAATAAAACCTGGCCATGCTGCTCAGGTACGGGGCCCGTCTCCACCGCTCGTTACGTTATCCGTGGACGCTTAGCTCCACTTCGAAATATCCCAACCTGGATGGCTTACTCCAACCCTGTATGGCTTATTTCCAACCCTGGATGGCTTAGGCTGTAATTATACATACGTTTTAGATGTCGGTTGACAAACATAACAATCTTGCATAATTATCATTAGCCAAACAAATCATTATTCAATAAATATATGTAAGCTGTACTAATGATGAGTAGCAATGTATACATATTCTACAACGCCATGTATACGCCATGTACGTCGCTGTTAATCAATGCCCCTAATACATGTAATATAAACATTATCAAATCACTCGTATATTACACTCACTGAGTTATGCATGCACCCATGTCAACTAATGACCACATTATACAATGCTATGCATACGCATCGAACATTTATTCTAGTCACTCATCTCATTGTTAACTAATGTTAACAATCGTGTATTACAATCACTGAGTTATACGCCAACGTTAACTAATGCACCTATTATCCACTGTTATCAAATTAATATTGTTCTACAATTAATGATCAATTACAATAATTACATCTAATAAAGTAACTTCAAAATCATATGCTAGTCTAAAGGTAATGTTTGAGAAACATCAATGCTAACCGGATGTCGTAACCGCCAACCAAGATGGCGCCGCCCACTGAATAAAAATGTACGATAAAATTTAATAAAATAAATACTAACCACATGTTGCCTGTGAATTTTGCCCTCCAATCTCTGTTCCAACAAAGTAACTATCGATCAATCCCGGCAAGAACTAGAAGACAATGAGTTTTATAGCAAACATTACGCCCAAACCATTATTTCCCCCGTTCAGTCCGTGACAAACGTGGCTAAATCTGCAGTATTGAATCTACACGAGAGGCCCCTTATATAATTTTGCCGTTTAAGGAAGATAGACCTATACGTTTACATGCATTAGCACAAAACTAAACTTATGACACGGCCTCTCTGGCGGCCACTTGAAATGTGCACGCTTTTACGTGTTACATGAATATATCATGAATTTGTTTCAACTCGAACAATAGATTAGACTGTAACTGATAACTTACAAGAGCTATGTACGACCAATACGCTCTACCCGTGACATTGTGTGACATATTCATGCTGCCTTGTTTGTAAGAGGACAAGTAGATAACATAAATTCGAACAGGAAATGAAGCGTTCAATGACCACAGTCAATCAAAAACACTCATCGAAACAATTAACAATTACAACAATTACAAGGATAGGTACAAACAAGTACGGTATATGATATCGCGTGACATCACAAATATAAAATAGTGGGTGGTGTTTCCTTCATTTACACATCCCCGTTTTATCGAGATGTGGATGACAAGAGAGACGTTTTATTTACCGTAGAATCGATTGAAATATCTCTTTTATTCCCGACCTCTCCAAAGCGGTAACCCGATTGTCAACCCTTTTATGATTTCGATGTCGCACTATTTGTGTTTGCCTTTGATTTGCGTTAAATATTTTTTTGCAATTTGTTTATTTTTCTATTCCTAACAGTGTTGTTGTTGAGTTATACATATGTATATGCATCTAGTTAATATATTTTGTTATTGTTATTATTATTTCTAAACTTGCAATCTGGAAATATTATATAATATCATATGCGTATCATGTCTACTACGGCGTGGTATTTCAGTGTGGCAACACTATAAAGAAACCATTGAGTTCGCTGCTTCAAGTGTACATATCATCACATCACACACAAAAGCACATAGATAAAAGCCCAGACTCCACTGTGCCTATAATCGTCGGGTAGGACGCCTTTCGTAGGCGGACGGACTATAATCCTTAGAAATACACACACACACACGCATTAATTGATGCTATGAGTTAAACATATATTGTGAAAGAATAAACATTATTGTGCTCATCTATAATAACAGTGAATGTGGATTATTTGGACAGTTAGACTATTGTGTATTAATAAAACAGGACAAAATTGAAGTGAAATTGGATTAAAGGGACTCTTGAAAAAAATAAATATTAAAGGGACATTTAATAATTCAGATTAAAGGGACACTGGCTAATAGTATCTGAACTTTATTCGTATATTGGATTTTAAAGAAATACTGTGAAGTGAATATTTCATTGAAGTGTTTGAATACATTTTTTGACTATATTATACAAATAGTTGTTGCTGGTTTTACTTCCTTTCTTGTTACATTTTACCTGTAAAAATATATATGTGTCTATGCAATTGTTGAATACAATTATCTCTATGCAATTGTTGAATACATGTGTCTATGCAATTATCTCTATATACTTGTTGAATACATGTGTCTATGCAACTATCTCTATGCAATTGCTGAATACAATTATCTCTATGCACGTGTTGAATACATGCGTCTATCATGACTATTCCACTATCTCTATGCAATTGTTGAATCCATGTGTCTATGCGATTATCTCTATGCAATTGTTGAATACATGTGTCTATGCAACTATCTCTTTGCAATTGTTGAATGCATGTGTCTATGCGACTATCTCTATGCAATTGTTGAATACATGTGTCTATGCAACTATCTCTTTGCAATTGTTGAATGCATGTGTCTATGCGACTATCTCTTTGCAATTGTTGAATGCATGTGTCTATGCGACTATCTCTATGCAATTGTTGAATACATGTGTCTATGCAACTATCTCTATGCAATTGTTGAATGCATGTGTCTATGCGACTATCTCTATGCAATTGTTGAATACATGTCTATGCAATTGTTGTGTAAAATATATAAATGTCTATGCAATTGTTGTGTTAAATATATATATGTCTATGTAATTGTTGTGTTCAATATATATATATATATATATATATAGGGAGAAACATTTGTGAACTACCAAGGACAGGCAACCTTCGGACGAACTACGGCAGGGCGCCTAGCTATGACGAGATACACAGAAATCAGGCATGTGAATTCACTCCTTAAAAAAGGTAGTTGCAACACACGTTGATGAGCTGTATCTCTACATCATAACACGCTCGCCTGGAGGCACAATTAACATATAGACGCATACATACATACAATTATAGCTCATATGAGTGGGCCACATTTAAGCGTTCAACCACACACAGCTATATTGAGACAGTGACAATGAAAGGTGTCGGATCTTTGGGATACTGTGAATTCGGTATATATAATATAATAAAGGGAGAGAATTAGAACTCACTACGGCAACTTTCTAAATTGGGATCTCGTGAGAGATTCGCGTTCACAAGGCAGAATTATATATAGGGAGAAACATTTGTGAACTACCAAGGACAGACAACCTTCGGACGAACTACGGCAGGGCGCCTAGCTATGACGAGATACACAGAAATCTGTATATATATATATGTTTATGCAATTGTTGCGTAAAATATATAAATTTCTATGCAATTGTTGTGTTAAATATATATATGTCTACGCAATTGTTGCGTTCGATGTATATATGTCTATGCAAGTGTTGTGTTGAATATATATCTCTATGCAAATGTTGTGTTAAATGTATATATGTCGATGCAATTGTTGTGTTAAATGTATAATGTCTATGCAATTGTTGTGTTAAATGTATATATGTCTATGCAAGTGTTGTGTTCAATATATATATGACTATGTAATTGTTATGTTAAATGTATAGATGTCTATGCAGTTGTTGTGTTAAATGTATATATGTCTATGTAACTGTTGTGTTAAATAATTATATATGTCTATGCAATTGTTGTGTTAAATTTACATGTCTATGTCTATGTAATTGTTGTGTTAAATAAAAAAAATTGATTCCCGCGTCTGGTAAATGCTACACATTCGACTTTTTTATTTATGTTTTTGGCGGTGACTTCTGCTTTTAAGAAATTATTTACTCAGTTTAATGTTTAAGTATATCCTTTTGTTTCATACGTCATCGTGTTTTCGTTTCATCTGAAGAGAGGTGATTAGGCGATGACAGTGTATATAATTAGATTAAACAATCCATTTAAATGAGAGGCGAACCATATAACTATAATATATTCGTTTTCCCAGACATTATCATTTTTACTCCATGCATTTCCCTCCCAAATGATGAGACTATAATTTGATATTCTAACATTTAAGGGGTGTTATTATTTGACGTTTCGCTTCTGTAAATATAGTTACAAAACCTATATTGTAGGGATGTATAACGTGTCACCAAGGCCGAATTTAGCTTTTAACATTGTTATATTACTAGACGCGGTTAGTAGATGTACTACAATTGATAACAGATATTAATTATTTCGAAGATTCTATTTTCAAAATGTCCTCTCACGGAACTCTGATTTAAATGACTGCTGCAAGTGAGTGACGATATTCTGTATATATATCATTGCACAACCTAAATTGCAGGGGTTTATTCGGTGCCATTTAGCTGAATTTAGAAGTTTTAACATTGTCTTTACTACTAGATGCGGTTAATACTGAAATCTTTTCGGAAATAATAGAACTAACAATGAAAGGTAATTATACTTAAGATATAGTGTACATCTATCGATTGATATTTTAACAATCACAATTTTTTTGTAATTAAAGTTCTCAAACACAAATCACCCACTCATGACCTCAAGAATAGATAAAAAGAAAAAAATTCCCAATTAATAACTTTTCTACAAATTACATTTAAATCTTTTTCACTGTTATAATTATTGTCTATAATTGTATGCATAATATATTTCAGGTGCGTAGAGGAATGGTCTTCCCCGAACCTCGTGCATCTATGACGGGGAGAATAAACGGACCACCACTCTGGTGATCGAAATTAAAAAAAAAAGAAAAAAAATCTTTTCGGACATGTTATTTTAAAAATGTCCTCTCCCTGAACTTTGATTTAACTGATGCTGGACGCGAGTGTCGATATTCTACCATATAACATTACAACACATTCTCCAATACATAAGGTGCATATTACGAGACTTTGCTTTTTCAGAATCGTGATTTCTTGGGATTAATTGGTGTTTCAGGAATGAATAATGCACTTGTAAATCTCCGTTTTTAGTGTTATATAGCGTGTCAGTGACCAGTACTCTGCCTTACGTCAATACGAGTCTGAATCATCTTCTACTTGATTACACGATTTACCAACGTTTATTACACACTCAGTCGGTTTATCTGAGATACTTAACGAAATGATATTTTATGTATGCTGTCTAAGTAGTGCAATACATACGCCGTTGTTGATATTGGGGCTACTTAAAGATCTGACATTTCACGTGTGTTTCCTAATCAGTGGACTTATATCCTCTCTGAGCACAGAATTCCGGACGTTTGCCAATACAAGATGAGGTAGTTTTTTGTTTGGTGTTATTAACAACCACGATCATCGATCATGTTCATGAAATCAAAAATAGAAAGCTTTGTGGAGAGATTTATTTTGTCTAGTTATTATGTAACACAAAGCTGGCTTGTTTTCGACACCATTAACCAAATAGTATGTTCAGTTCTGCGACAGACATTCTCAGACAGCTGCGTATTTATTTGACAAGAATACTTAGCAAATCTTCCACAGAAGCAGAAATCAGATTTTAAATTAGTCTGTGCGACATACATCTATCACATCTATTACTAGCTTTGTCACATTTTAGTCTAATTTAGGAGTGACAGACAGGGTGATTAGGAATTGCTTCATGTCTAGGAGTTCTTGACTTCTGTAGGTATTCTGTTAATAGTGCATTTCTGATGTCTTATATGGTGAGCAATAGTTCGGATCATACTCAATCTTGTCTGAAACACTAGATCAAGGATTATACTGGATAGAAAATATACTTTTGCAATTTCTGTTTGACAGCGCAGAAACCCATATTATGTGATCCTCTGCTGCTGCCGTATTTCATTCAACAACGCATGTTTTAATTGCACAATTTTACTTTTTGCATTATTTGGCAAACACCTTTTATTTATATTAATAAATACTGGAAAGGGGCTCCCTTGAAACACACACAAGGGAGAAAAGTAGCAGAGCCGATTTTATTGAGTCTGTTCACATACCACATACAATGTTTCATTGGTATCCTACACATGTTGTGCACGCACATTCTACAAAATGATAGTAGCGAGTTGCCATGCAATAGCTGTAATTATTATACCGGTTTGCTTTAACTGCTTTCTACACGAAACGGCAAAGACGATATTACAATGGCTCCAGGTCTGACGTTAATGTTAATCTGAATACATGTTTTGTCTGCGATAACGAGGACCTTATCAGAAGTCTACTGACTTTAACGAGCAGGCAAATAAATATTCACACTAAAAGAAATATAAAAAGATCGGACAGGGAAAGTAGCATTCAAGGAGGACAGTCAACCACAAAACACAGAAACAAACATGGAAACAGACAAACAAGAAGGCAAAAGTAATAATGAAAGTAAACGACATCACAAACACAAAAGGGTTGACAACAGGGCTACCGCCTTGGAACGGTCAGTGGCAAAGTAGGCCAATGGGGGTCTAGGGTGCACCAAACCTCACACTTTCCCTACTCTCATCCCATTAAAACAGGACAGTGTAAATAAAGAAATCCCCGCCATGATCTAATCTCTAACCAACAAGGCAGCATCAATAGGCAATATAAGTAAAACACAAATATGCTCGGTTTTAGCATTTACACTTGGTTGTTTGGTATTACAGCGCCTGTCATACATCATTTTGTATTAAGATATCGACAAAACAAAAATTAATGCTTTTTTCTCCATCTTGAGGTTGACCTTCTAAAAGGACGATCAGTCAGGAAATATGTCGTTTGTGCATCGTTATATATACTGTTTAATTGGATATTTTGGTAGTTTATTCACTCGAGAACGAAGATGAGTGAAATACGTCGGGCCAGTTATTTAAAAAGTACTACCAAAAGACCCAGTTAAACAATTTATTATATGATTTATTACATGATTTTTCGCTAACTTAATAGTCTGCGATCATGTCTATATATTCAAGAAATTGGTCTGGTATGTACTGTTTGAAAAGTATAAATCATTAAGCACTCGTCAATTTCCGTGACCTATAAATAGAATTGGAACCATCTCGTGTTGCTGCTGAAGTTTCCGGAAATTCGAGATAGTTCTGATTGCAGTCGAATATCAACCAGTTACATATAAATAATTCATTCGGTGAGTTAGTTTTCTATTATGGATATCATTATTGAAAATAATATATGGACATGTAATGAAATATATATAACTGAAAGCATTGTTACCAAGAAGAATACAGATTATGTGTAACCATAAGACAAATTAGTATCTGATTATGTGTAACCATAAGACAAATTAGTATTGCATATTTATAATGTCTAATCAGTTAAATAGAAAATAATCAATGGGTATTTTCAAATGCACATCCTTTATCAGATCTGAGACGCAATATCAGCCCGAGAGCTTCAGATGGAGGGCTGATATGAGTCGAGGGCCTGATATAGGGGTTAATATATACTTCAGCAATGACTTTGTTGAACTGTCAACTTCAGGGGGCGTGAACGATACCAAACATATTTCACTACCGTTCATGAACAGTCTAAGTCAAACCGAGACTGCAATATTTCGTATGTATCGTGTTCGTTCGTTTCCAAAGGTCCACTCTCATACTCTTTCAGATAATTCACTGCACTGTTTTCCAGAGGGAATTGTTTTTATTAATAAATATGGTCCATGCTATTGTGTTCATGGCTGTTGCGTAATTCGTACACAACATTTATGTTTTGATATGACTTGATTTAAAATGAATGCCATTGAAACAGAAATTGTCTAATCCAGAAAATAAATGACCGTAAGTAGTTATTTCATCCACGGATAATTCTATAGTCAATAATCTGGCGCGAAAACTTGAAAGAAGCAACAAATGAAACGCAGAAGACAAGACGGTTGCGTGACAAATCGTATGGCTGAAAATAATGAACGTTAATAAAAATATTGAATGTTAATGAAAATAAGTATTAATTTTTTTTTTAAAAATCGGAAAATAAGCGGTTACCATACGTTTGTAGTGATTGGTTTTATGAAAACTGCATGTACCTTACTTACACTTATTGCAGAATAGATAAATTCACAGTCGATATTTAATGTTTGTTTTTTTATTTTTTACTTAGTGAAGTTTGTAAGTAGAAACTTAATTTATGTTGGTGAAGAAAAGAAAGATATACAAATCGGACAGGGAAAATAGCATTCACTGACGACAGTCTACCACAAAACACAAAAACAAACACGCAAACAGACAAACGAGAAGGCAAAAGAAATAAAAAATGCAAACGACTTCACAACAGTTCGCCACTATGCTTTCCTCGTTAATTGTTCAATGGCCGGACAAGCTGTGGACCCTATGATGACGCCTACCTAAAGCCTATTGGGACGGTGGCGTTTGATGTTTGTCTATGATCTTTCTTGTCGTGCCCTTAATGGTTTATTCTCTTGCTGCTATAGCCTCTGCCAAGTCACTGAGTACATTCATTGTGGCTTTCTAGGCTATTGTTATTTTGCATTATATTTACACGAGCATATTTCGTTATCACAAACTACGTAGATTTTTCTCTAAATTCTATCGCCGCAATGAGGGCCTGCTGGAAAAGAACAACACCAACCTTAAAACACTTCTGCGACTAGGCATATCACAATCCTCATTTTATAGAGATGTGGTCTATAAACTTCGAAAGTTAAAGGGGTTTGACGGGTTTCCTGACTGCTTCACAAATGTAATCAGGAAGTTCGTCAGAAAAGGATATAACCCCTTGGTTTTACAGCGTACTGCATGTTTAGTGATTGACCCCTCTACAGTCAGTCATTACGCTTCACTTTTCACTTGTGCGATGACTGGACTACCTCTTGGGACTCTGAAATCCCAACTAAGGGAGGTGGGTGCATGAGCTTTCGTCCCTCGGGTTATCTGGTCGTACCCTAGATTGGTTTTCTCTTTAGCTGCAAATACTATGGTTGTTCAGTACGATTATGGATACATCCTGAGATGTTTATTATTTTGTATGTATATCTTTAGTTGGTTTCTCTGGATGTGGACTTTATTGTTAGAGATTTCCTTTTGATGCGATGTAGTTTTGTTTACACTGTCTTGTCTATTTGGGCGCTGAAGACAGGATAATAGCGAGGATTGTGCGCATATAAAATCGAATCAAGCTAACCAGTAGGCCTTATTGCCTACTGACCGTTCCAAGTCGGTAACCCTGTCTTCACCACCCTTTCTGTTGTTTTTTGTCTCTTTCGTCGTAGTCTCAAGTCCTTGTTTGCAGTACAGTGCGGACCTACGATGCCATTGTGTTCGGACGCTGTGATTTCTATAGGACGCTATCTATCATTTTACGTATATTGCCTATTGGTGCTGCCTTGTTGGTTAGACATTAGATCATGGCGGGGATTTTTTTATTTACACTGTCCTGTTTTAATGGGATTACGGTAGGGTAAGTGTGAGGTGGCCTTTGTTGCTACTGACCGTTCCAAGGCGCTAGCTCTATGGTCAACCGTTTTGTGTTTGTGATGTCGTTTGCATTTTTTATTACTTTTGCCTTCTCGTTTGTCTGTTTGCGCGTTTGTTTGTGTGTTTTATGGTTGACTGTCGTCCTTGAATGCTGCTACCCCTGTCCGATATTTGTATCTTTGTTTGGTGATGATTCCTTTATTTAAACAGCCCCGTTTTATTGAGATGATAACATGGTAAGATAGAGGTTAGATTCACCCTAGAATCCGCCTTTTATTACCGTACTCTCCCAAGCGGTAACCCGATTGTGAATCCTATTACGGTTTCGATGTCACTCTTTGTTTTTCAATACATTCGATATGTATCTATGCAATTGTTATGTTAAATGTGCGTTTTTGATTGGTGTGTCTTGTAAATTATACACTATTTGGACGAAATTTGTTATTTAATTATATGGCGATGAATTGTGTCTATACTATTTAACAACAACTTACCTACCTCAGTTTATAAGTATCACCTTCTGCATCATAAGACATCTGCAGAGACATGCTCAGGTGATGAAAGAGTATACAATTAGATTTAATAAATAGAGTTTAATAACCAGTGTTTTTTGAGATACGGGAAATATCTCCATGGGTAGAGATAAGAACGAGTGCGGAGGACGAGTTCTTATATCGGGGCCATTTTTCCTACCGAGGTAGATATTTTCAGTATCTCAAAAACACTGGTTATTAAACTATATATTACATGATTTAAAATGATATTTTATTAATGTTTCTAATGATTCACGCCTTTTTACACCAGTTTGCACGAGAACGCCAAGACGACGTTAAGTCATACAAACAAAACAAGTCGAACCGGAACTCTTCGTTAATTTCCGTAATCGTTATTCTGTAGTGGCGGAATCTGACGACGACGTCCGTAAAACAATCGGAACGTTACTGGGAGATATTTCCCAGTAGAGCAAACGAGTAGATATAGCTTTTCTTTTCCCAGTATTTCATATACAAATCACAGACAAATATGTAATAATATATTTAAATGAAGGCGAACCCTATAACTATATGATGTTCTTCCACATATTTTCATTCTCACTCCATACATGTCCCACCCAAACGGAGATATTTATTCCATTTTACTATACTCTAATAGCGTACAAAGATATTGTGCCATTCAAGTAGTGTAATTGTTTTACGTTTCGGGTATATATATTTATATATGCATACTTATATAGTTATATAGTTATATAATTATAAGTCTGAATTTAGCAGTTTTAACAATATGTATGTTACTAAACGTGTTTAATACTAACATTTAAAACAAATATCATCATTTCGGAGCTTCTGTTTATCATCATCATGAAATGTTGATTTTGCGCGAACGATGATATGTTTTCGTTTGTACCGAAAGCAAGCCTGAGCACATTTACTGAAACTAAACTGTACAGAAAAATGAGACTTTCAACACGTTTTATATATATGGATCGATCAAAACAAAATGGAAATTGAACTGGGGCAGAAACAGATTTAAGTTACTTGGACTATCTTTTGACACAGACCTTTCACAAATGATCAATATAAATTTCACTGAAAAAAAAAAAATCAACTAAAAAGTAATTAAATCTTGGCAAAAAAGATTTGTTACTCCTTTAGGCAGAATAACATATAACAATAAAATCACTTCTCAATCCATCATTTAACCACATATAACAATAAAATCACTTCTCAATCCATCATTTAACCACATATAACAATAAAATCACTTCTCAATCCATCATTTAACCACATATAACAATAAAATCACATCTCAATCCATCATTTAACCAAATATAACAATACAATCACTTCTCAATCCATCATTTAACCACATATATAACAATAAATTCACTTCTTAATCCATAATTTAACCACATATAACAATAAAATCACTTCTCAATCCATCATTTAACCACATATAACAATAAAATCACTTCTCAATCCAACATTTAACCACATATAACAATAAAATCACTTCTCAATCCATCACTTAACCACATATAACAATAAAATCACTCTCAATCCATCATTTAACCACATATAACAATAAAATCACTTCTCAATCCATCATTTAACCACATATAACAATACAATCACTTCTCAATCCATCATTTAACCACATATAACAATAAAATCACTTCTTAATCCATCATTTAACCACCTGCTTTTATCCTTACCAAACCCGTGTGAAATAACTGTTAAAGAAACTAATGATATACTGTTTAATTTCCTTTGGCATGGTAAGGCAAGAATAAAGAGTGCCATTGTATGTAAGGAATATTTTGAAGGAGGATTGAAAATAATAAATATGAATGCCTTTATAACAGCTTTAAAAACAACATGGACTATAAGAATCGTAACAGCCCAATGCAAATATGAAAATATCCTAAAATCATAAATAGATATAGGTTTACTGTTTAACTCCGGTATTTTGTAATAAGAAATTGGGAAGTAAAAAAAAATGTTTTTTTGGCAAGATGTTCTAAAGGCACACATAAGTTTTATATCAAAGTAACATCAAGACAATGAGTATTTTTTCTATCCAGCCCAATATTCTATAATAAAAGTATATGTATAGGTACATTTTTATAAAATCTTGGTATAATAGGGGCTTAAGAATAATAAATGACTTAATGGGAAAGGATGGAGAAATATATTTATATGATGAATTAAAAGATTTAAATGGAATATATTTAATTTTTTACAATATAATCGGTTGGTGGCAGCTATCAAAAAATGCAGAAATTAATAACAGCTAGTAAAAGAACAACCAAGTTGGAAACTCCTGTGCTACCAACTCCACTAAAGATATTTTTAAGAAATAAAAAAGGAGATAAAGACGTGTATCAAATATTAAATCAAAATTATGAAGTCCTTGTGGTAAAATCACATGAACTAGAATGTACAACTTCAACGAAGTACATGGAGACACATTTATACATGGCCTTTCACAATAACGAAGGATACAACTTTAAAATAATTTCAGACAAGAATAAATCACAATACTTTAGCAACAAAAACTTTTCTCCATAAAATAAAAGTAATAGAGAGTCATTGTTCTTTCAGTTCATCAGTTAATGAAATAATTACACATGTATTGTGGGAATGCCAGCTTTCACAAAGTATACTAACAAACCTTAAAGACTGTTAAAACAAAAAAATGTGGAAATAGATTTTGAAAAGAGGTAATTTATCTTTGGCATATATGATGTAAACACAAGTGTTCTAAATCGGCCTATACGAGGGTGCTTTAAACAGTTCTGTCACTAGGCATATATCCTTTGAACCGGATATTACACTGAGATAAAGTAGTGTATTTATAGTACTACTGGGTTCGCTCTCCTAAATTCCACAACAAAAATGAAACATTTCCGGTTATTTATACCCCTGAATAACCTCCCCCTACCACACCTTTTGGATACTGGCATCTCTGAAAATGTCCTTGTTACAAAACGTTGTAAAAATTATTTGAATAATTCTATGCTTTTAAATTTTCTTGTACGCCATCTGTTGTTATTCGCCCATACTCTATGAAAATGATTTTCGAGAATTCGGAAAGGTCTTGCTGCAAACCAAATATGAGTGAATGCATATCCCTTAATTTTAGCAGAAATAACACTGATTTTCTTCATTTTTGGTTTACGGAAATGTTATAATATCTTTTAAATGTCGTAATTATTCTCATAGTATTAATATGTTTTCATATTTTTTTACAATTCCTAGTCCTTCAGTGTTTACGTTTCATATTCAACACATTATTGTAGAATTTTGCACAATGTTTAGTGAAAATACTGATCATCCAAAAACGACATTTCAGAAGACTGCCCTTCCATTGAATGTCCATTTATCATTAAATTAATGTTACACGTCAGCTTAAAATGTTAATTTCTAAGACAATGCCTTTTCATCTACTATGCTTAAATTCTGAATCTTGTCACGTAATGCACAGATATAACTGGTAATGTATGAGAAATGTCAAAGGTCTTCGACAAGGACTTAAAGAGAAACAGGCATTTAAAAAAGTAACAATTAACATACCTGAAAAAACTCAGGACGAAAATGCCTCAGTATGTATAAATGACGTGTATTAGATGTTCAATAACTTTCGTCACATAAAATATACAGCATTCATTTTACCATCAATGGAATGGTATGGAAACTCTCTTTCATTTGGTACCAAACATCAACGCTCATCAAAACGCGTTAGTGACAGAACTTATTGAATGACCCTCGTATAGTTTGAAATAAAATACTACTTGTACTATTGTCGATGCTCAAAAAATAAATATTGTCTCACTACACTGAAAAATGGACTACAACTGTATTATAAAACAGATGAAGAAATTGCAATTTCAGAAAATAAATATGACTGTTTCTTAAAAACATGGGAAAACTTCCATAAGTTCTTAACATGAACACCCAGCAATCTCCTTCTTTTTTATTTTAAATGAATATATATTAGTAAAAAACCTCATGCTGAGATGATCCCCACCCCTCCCGCTATTATTTTCTCAATAAAATCTACGCATAGCTTAATTATAGTGAAATTATCTTTATTAATAACGATACACATTTAAGTAGACTACCACTATACTATACACTCGCCAGTAGACAATAATAATTTGTAGAGAAAATGCAATAGAATACTATAAATACATTTATTTATATTGTTAAATGCATGAAATATATCCTTCTTTTGAGCGTTCAATGTGAATGATATGTGTATGTGAGAAGGAAATGTGTACATATACGTTTCGGATACAGCTACATATATATATATTTATCTAGTACATTGTATACATAGCATTGAGTTGCTATAATGTATGCAGAGGGAAGGTCCTCCCCGACCCTCTGCCGACCACTAGACGGGGAGAATAAATGAGCTTCTATTTTGAAGCTGAAAAAAACACGTTTTATATTCTTTACTCAGAAATGTAGGTTCTTCACGCTTTTTTCGTTGATAAAATCAAGATACCGTTATCATTTAATGGCATACAACAGCAAGTTAATACATTAATTAGTGTTGTTCTTTTCATAGATAAGGATGCAATGAATTGGTTTACGTACACTTCTGGTGTGTGATTCTTGCAGTTTCCTGGACTGTAAATAACTCGGTTATTAGATTAATTGCCACAACAACTAGGCAAGGCTAAGTGAGTATTACCGCGACTGCAATTTGTTTGTACATATCGTGTTCGGCAATTTCCAAATTTTTCATTTCAAACTCTTTTTAGTGACCATCAAGTCCATCCTTTGTGGTTTTAAAGTAGAATATCGCTTACGCCGGTGCTATGAGATGTGAGAGGAGTTGCACTTCGCATTACTTCTCATGAACAGACTCAATAAAACCGAATCTGCTATTTATATTTTAATCGCCATTTCTTTTTTCTATGTTTCTAAATGATATTGAAGATGAGTTCATATTGAAGGTATTAATCATAGTGTTAATATGTTTAAAGTATTTCACCTATTGTGAGCTGATGATATTGTTATATTTGCAAACAGTAGTGTAGAATTACAAACTAATTTAAATTTGCTATCGGGATATGGTAATAAGTGGAAACTCGTTGTAATTACATCAAAAATTAAGGTCATGGAATTTAAAAAGGGTGGTTCCTTAACAAGAAATATAACGTTTATTTAAATTATAATGCATTAGATATTGTTAATAGGTTTAACTATTCAGGCATAGTCTTTACAATGGGTGGATCATTCACCGATGGACAGGCAATACTTGCAGGACAGGCTCGAAAGGCTATCTTTAAAATGAACAAATGTCTATTTAAATTTACTGAGTTATCTATTGAAAACAGATAAGATTTATTGATAAATTAATCACACCAATTTTGAACTATGGTGCTACAGTTTGGGATTTTGCAAAGGATAATGCAATAGAAAGAGTGCATCCTACATTTTCATAAAAATATGTTAAGTGTAAAAATGACAACGCAGAATGATTTTATATAGGGAGAGTTGGGTAAAACATCGTTTTTATGTCAAGGGCATTTTATTATAATAAAGTACAGGCTCAAACTATTACATAGCAGTGAAATTAAATATGTAAAATTAGTTTAGGATATGACGATTAATGACATAACTGGTCAAACGTATAAAATAAATTGAGATTGGGTTTCCATAATGTTAGCACACAGTGTAGGAAATGCTAAATTATTTTTCCTTGTTGTTAAACAAAGACTTCAGGATGATTTTATTCGAACAGAAAATGCAACTTTCACAGAACACAGTAAACCCAAAAACACGCAAAACGACAAGCATGAAAACTGGCAAAACAGATTGCACGAATCAAGCAGAGTTTTGTTTTAAAACTGTATAGAGAATTTTAGATTTCAACCTTACCTAAAAATGTGTAATATATCGAAGTGTATGCAAGCTGTAACAAAACTTCGCGTTTCGTCACACAGACTTGAAATAAAAGCTGGACGTTGAGCAAACCAAATGTAAATTGTGCCAGTCTTTAGAAAAAAGAGTATGATAATGGACCCTTGGAAACGGCCGAGCACGACACATACGAAACACTGCAGTCTCGGTTTGATTGAGACTGTTCTTGAGTGGTAGTGAAATATGCTAGCTACCGCTCACGCCCTCTAGCCCCGGGTTGAGCAGAACTCATTATTCATAAAATCAACAGCACAAAAGTTTAACCGTCCCGAAGATGGCATGCATATGGCGGTGGACATGGAGTTATCCTTCTTTAACGTATTCCCCATGTACGGCGTATGGTCCCAGTATCTAATACAATGAAATGACCCGAAGAGCGAAATAAACATAATGGAATTTAGTTTCGAGCAGCGGTTATGAATCCTGCGTATAAAAAGCAGACAACATGTCCTATGAGTGGTTAAACTATACCCAGAGCCTTTTATCGGCCGGAGTAGTGGAACCACCGAATCAAAAATTAAGTAAGAAAACAAAAGAAATTGAAAATGTACCACCGATAACTAACTATAAGTATCGGGCTCAGCGATCTCGAAAGATCGAATGAATAACAGTACTGATTGCAAGCGCGGGATGACGTTTTACTGCCGCCATACAGCACAAGCAACGCCACTGTGCTAAAAAAAAATGAGTATGATGAATTCCGTTTTATATTTGTATGTCCTTTATTTGCAAAGATTATACACTTGAATGTGTAAAATTACTAACTTTACTATGCATTTGTACTAATCTGTTTCATTGTCTGTCAGGTTATTTTCATGTATATACTTGTACCACACGCGCCTTAGTGTGGAATATGAGAGTTTGTGAAGCACTCATCTTCCTTTTAGATAATATTTTCGTCAGGTATGAAACTACCGTTTATAGACAAATTGTTGGTATCCGTAGGGTATGAACTGTGCACCCCTTGTCGCAGATTTGTTTTTAAATTGCTAAGAATGATATTTCATGTTTAGTCTTTCACCAGATACCCAGTCAGAATTTATTTAAGCCGTTCGGTATCTGGATGACAGATAGAACATTGACAACCCTTTCATTTCTACTATGGTTAGTAATATAAACGCTAAAGAACTTCAACTTAACAAATATTTCTGAAACTAACGCTTCTTTTCTCGATTTACATCTCTCCATTGAAAATGGTGAAATAATTAGTGAAATATATGACAAGACAGATGATTTTAATTTTGATATTGTTAATTATCCCCATTTAGATGGGGATGTTCCCCTAGCAACCTCTTCTGGTGTCTATGTGTCTTAACTTATTCGTTTTTCTAGAGCTTGTAATCGAGTTGAGGACGTTACTATTCGTAATCGTTGTATGACTAAAAAGCTACTCTATCAGGGCTACCGTTACCATAAACTTCGTAAAACCCTTGCAAAATGTTATAATTGTAACCCTGATCACTCTTCTGCGACAAGGACTATCACAACCTGACTTCTATGGTGACATGATTTACAAACTTCGTAAGATCCTTGGTCATGATCACGTTCATACTATCATTGTTAAACTTATTAACGGGTGTATCAAAATAGGTTAAGAAGATATAATTTTGCAACGCACTGCATGTTTGGTGGCGGACTCATTTACAGTTCGCCACTCTTTGCTCTTTACAGCCGGACAGGCTGTGGACCCTATGATGACGTCTACCTAAAGCCCAAATTGACTGTGACGTTTGATGTTTGTCTGCAATCTTGCCTTGTCGTGCCCTCAATGGTTTGTTCTCTAGTTGCTCTGGCTTCTATTGTTTTTTGTATTTATATATACATGAGCATCTTTGTGTTTTACTTATATTGCCTATTAATGCTGCCTTGTTCGTTAGAGAATAGTTCATGGCGGGGATTTGTTTATTTACACTGTCCGGTTTTATTGGGATGAAGTAGGGTAAGTGTGAAGTTTGGTGCACTCTAGAACCTGGTTTAAACCCCTAGCGGCCTTTTGGCCACTCACCGTTCCAAGGTGGTAGCCCTATTGTCAACCCGGTTTTGTTTGTGATGTCTTATGTTGCCTTTTATTCAGCTTTAAAGTTGTTCTTTGTTTCTGTGTGTGTTTGTTGTTGACTGTCGTCCATGAATGCTGATTTTCCTGTTCGATTTGTATATCTATATTTAGTGCCTATTGAATGTTGAACTATGTATCTATCTCTTGTTTATGTTTGTTGCTTCCAATGGATCCCCTTTTCATTATTCATTAGTCTTTGAGCCGTTGACTTCTAATGTGGTTTTGTTTACTGGTTGTGTTGATCAGAAAGTGACAATTACTCTGCCTTACGTCTATATGAGTTTGTATCATCTTCTACTTGATACACAATTAACCAAAGGCTAATACATACTCAGTTTGTTTAACAGAGATACTTAACGAACTGATAGTTTACATATGATACGTAAGTAATGCAATGCACTGTTGTTATCAGGGCAATTTAACGAACTGACATATTACGTATGTTTCCTAATCAGAGGACCTACATCCTCTCTGAGCACATATTTCCTGATGTTTGATAATACGTGATGCCGAAGGATTTTGCTTGGTGTTATAAACAACCACGATAATCGATCATATTCATGGAATCAAAAATAGAAACCACGTGGAGCAATTTATATTTTGTCTAGTTATTATGCTTCGAAACTATTAACCAAATAGTAAAGAGTATGACAATGGACCTTTGGAAACGGCCGAGCACGACACATACGAAATATTGCAGTCTCGTTTGATTGAGACTGTCCATGAGCGGTAGTGAAATATGCTAGCTACCGCTCAGTTCTACGACAGATATTCTCAGATTAATTTGTATTTATTTGAGACGTATACTAAGAAAATCTTCCACAGAAGCTGTAATCCGATTTTGATTTAGTTTGCGTGACATACATCAATCACATCAATTACTATTTTGTTCGCATTTTAGTCTGACAGACAGGGTAATTAGGGATTAATAAATACTGATAGGGATGATCCTTTGGAAGCAACAAACACAACCAAGAGATAAAAGTAGTAGACTCGGTTTTATTGAATCTGTTCATGTGAGTTAATGTACAAAGCAACACCTCTCACGCAACGTAGCACCAGCATAAGCGGTAATCTACTTCAAAGCTACCTATATTGGACTCATTGATCCCAAAGGACCAGTAACGATAACACTACTGATGTCTAGGAGTTCTTGAGTTCTCTGGATAGTCTGTTAATATTGCATTACGGATGGCGGCCTTGTTTGTTAGAGGTTATAACATGGCGCTGATATCTTTATTTACACTGTGACAGTCCCGTTTATTGTAATTACAATAAGGTAAGAGTGAGGTTTGGTGCTCCCCAGAACCTGCTTTAAACCCCCAGTGGCCTTTTTGCCACTGACAGTTCCAAGGAGGAAGCCCTATTGTCAACTGCGTGTTTGTGATGTCTTATCTTGCATTTCATTCATCTTTATATATCGTTATTCTTTGTTTCTTTGTGTGTTTGTGGTTGACTGTGGTCCCTGAATGCTACTTTTCCTGTTGGATTGTTATATCTACTTTTAGATATATATGGTGAGCAATAGTTCACATCTTAATTGTTCTTTCTGAAACATTGAATCTATGAATATATGGAACAAAATATACCTTTAGCTATCTCGGTTTGAGAATGCAAAAAATCGTACCTTGTGATTATACGTTGCTGCCGTATTTCATTCGATAATGCTTGTTTTAGTTTGTACTGAAATTGCACGCTTCTTATATAAGCATTATTTGACGAAAACCTATGACTTATATAAGGACACACCAAAAAGATTGTTACATTGGCATCTTACATATGCTTTGTACGAACATTCTGCAACAAGATTACAAGTAGCTAGTTGTCATACATTAAATAAATTAGCTGTAATTGTTATACGTGCTTCTACAGGCCTGCCAAAACTTTCACTAGAAGACCATATACTTTTACATTTACTGTTTTACAGACTGAGTGCAGAAACCAATATTATGTGATCCTCTGCTGCTGCCGTATTTCATTCAGTTGTTTTAATTATATTGAAATTGACAATTCCCCTTTTTGCATTATTTGACAAACACCTATTATTTATATTAATAAATACTGGAAAGGGGCTCCATTGAAAGCAGCAAAACAAAGAGAGAAAAGTAGCAGAGTCGATTTTATTGAGTATGTTCATGTTTTGTTAAAACATACCAAAACAACTGGTACCTTACGCATGTTTTGCCCATTATCAGAAGTCTACTGGTTTTAACGAGAAGGCAAATACATATTCACAATAAAATGAATATAAAAAGATCGGACAGTGAAAGAAGCATTCAAGGAGGACAGTCAACCACAAAATACAGAAACAAACACGCAAACATACAAACAAGAAGGCAAAAGTAATAATAAATGCAAACGACATCACAAACACAAAAGGATAGACAATAGGGCTACCGCCTTGGAACGGTCAGTGGCAAAGTAGGCCACTGGGAGTTAAGCATTTACAATACTAATAAGTCGGTTTGTAGCATTTACACTTGGTTGTTTGGTATTACAGCGTCTGTCATCCATCATTTTATATTAAGGCTTCGACAAAACAAAACTTGTTTGTCTCCATCTTGAGGCTGACCTTCTAAATTTCGATCAGTCAGGAAATATGTCTTTTGTGCGTCGTTATATATACTGTTACAATTAGATATAAGAATCGAACAGGCAAAGTTGCATTCAAGGACGATAGTCAACCACAAACACATAACGAAACAAAGAACAGATTTAAAGATGAATAAAAGGTAAGATAAGACATCATACACACACAGGGTTGGCAATAGGGTTAACGGCTTAGAACGGTCAGTGGCAAAACTGTTCAGTTGGATATATTTGGTAGAACGAACAACCGTAGAAATGAGAGAATTACGTCTCGAATATAACCTCGATCTAGTTATTTAAAAAAAACTACCGAAAGATCAAATTAAACAGTTTATTACATTTCTCGCATACTTAATAATCTGCGATTATGTCCATATATTCAAAACATTGGTCGGGTATGTATAGTTTGAAAAGTATAAATCATTACGAGCTCATCCATCTCCGTGACCTATAAATAGACTTGGAACCATCTCGTAGTGCTGCTCAAGTTTCCGAAAATCGACGAGGCAGTTCCGATTGAAGTCGAATATCAAAATAATTCATTCGGTTTGGTATAGTTAGTTTACCATTATTGAAAATTGTATATAGACATGTAATACAAATATATATCTGAAAGCATTGTTAACAAGAAATAATATATAAGAAGAATACAGAGTAGGTGTAACCATAAGACAAGTTAGTATTGCATATTTATAGTCTTAATTAAATAGAGAATAACAAATGGGTTTTCATATCACATCCTATATCAGGTATGAAACACAATATCAACCCGAGAACTTTAGTTCGAGGAAAAGCTCTCGGGCTGATTTTATTATATTTATCATATACGTCAGCAATGTCTTTGTTGAACGGTAAGCTTCAGATAACTCACTACACTTTTTCCAGAGAGAACAAAATGTTATTAATAAATCTAGTCCATTATGATGTGTGGTACACAACATTTATTGCTTGATTTATCTTGATTTAAAATGAATTCCATTGAATTGGAAATTGTCTAATCAAGAAACTAAATGATCATAATTGGTTCTTTCATCCACAGATAATGATTCTATCGTCAATAATACGGCGCGAAAACAGGATGGAAGCAACAAGTATACGCAGTGTGATAAAGATTTAAACAGTCTTTATGTGGGTGTATTGTTTAAGTTTTGTTTTCTTCCGTTGGATGGGGTTACTATGTGGACTGGCTATGAAGTTTGTGAAGCACTCATCTTCCTATTAGATAATATTTTCGTCATGTATGGAACCACCGTTTATAGACAAATTGTTGGTATCCCTATGGGTACGAACTGTGCACCACTTGTCGCAAGTTTGTTTTTATTTTGCTATGAAAGAGATTTCATGTTGAGTCTTTCACCAGATACCCAGGCAGATGTTATTGAAGCCTTTAATGAGACCTCTCGGTATCTGGATGACATATTGAACTTTCACAACCCTTTCTTTCCAACTATGGTTAATACTATTTATCCTTAAGAACTTCAGCTTAACAAAGCTAATATATCTGATAATAACGCTTTTTTCTTGATTTAGATCTCCATCACGATTGAAAATGGTGAAATAATTAGCAAAATATATGACAAGAGAGATGATTTTAATTTTGACATTGTTAATTATCCACACTTTGATGGGGATGTTCCCCGAGCAACTTCTTATGGGTGTATGTGTCTCAACTTATTCGTTTTTCAAGAGCTTGTACTCGAGTTGAGGACTTTAATATTCGTATTCTTTGTAAAACTAAAAAGCTACTCAATCAGGGTTACCGTTACCATAAACTTCGTAAAACCTTTGCAAACTTTTATTATCGTAACCCTGATTTTCTTTCCAAATATAAAAGTAATTTAAGCACTCTTCTGCGACAAGGACTATCACAACCTGATTTCTATGGTGATGTGATTTATAAACTTTGTAAGATTCTTCGTCATGATCACTTTCATACTGTCTTTGTTAAACTTGTTAAAAGGTTTATCAAAAGAGGTTATGACCCTATCATTTTGCAACGTACTGCAAGCTTGGTGGTGGACCCTTTTACAGTTCGTCACGATGACCAGACAGGCTGTGGACCCTACGATGACGTCTACCTAAAGCCCATTGGGACGGTGGCGTTTGATGTTTGTCTATTATCTTTCTTGTCGTGCCCTTAATGGTTTATTCTCTTGTTGCTCTGGCTTCTGCCAAGTCATTGAGTACCTTCATTGTGGCTTTCTAGGCTATTGTTATTTTGTATTATATTTACACGAGCATATATGCGTCTTACTTATATTGCCTATTGATGCTGCCTTGTTGGTTAGAGATTAGATCATGGCGGGGATTTCTTTATTTACACTGTCCTGTTTTAATGGGATGACAGTAGGGTAAGTGTGAGGTTTGGTGCTCCCTAGAACCGGTTTAAACCCCAAGTGGCCTACTTTGTCACTGACCGTTCCAAGGCGGTAGCCCTATTGTCAACCCTTTTGTGTTTGTGATGTCGTTTGCATTTATTATTACTTTTGCCTTGTTGTTTGTCTGTTTGCGTATTTGCTTCTTCTGTGTTTTGTGGTTGACTGTCCTCCTGGAATGCTACTTTCCCTGTCCGATCTTTTTATATTTCTTTGTATGTAATATTTCTCATTATATACTTAGTTACTTGAAAACTTCAACGTAAGTTTTTATTCTAAATTTTTCGTAAGTAAGGAAAACGTGTTTCACCAAACCAATTTTATCAAGTAAGTTTAAGTAAATTTAAACTTATTAGATGACTTAGCACTAAGTAAACAGAAAAAAAATGGACAAAATATACTTAAAACATTGTTCAAATTTAAAAGTAATGTAAGTTAAATGCACAAATCATCACTTCTCTATCATTTGGCGACAATTTTACATGAATATTTTGCCCTTTCAGGAATGTATTCATGGATTTTTGTTAAGCTAAAATTACAATGGGAAATCCCATACACTATCTATTTCTTCTTTTTTCAAAACTGCATGTCCACAAATGAAATGCATGTACACAATTATATCTATCTGCAACATTACTAAATACATAAAACAAAGGTAAAACACAGTGAAAATGTTTTATTTTATCAAAAATGAACATCAGAAAAGAAGCTGTTACCATGCGTTTGTAGTGATTGGTTGCTATGATCTTCTGCAAGCATCTGGGTGATCATGTTGTTGTGATTGGTTCTATGACAACTGCAGGTTCTTTACTTACACGTTTTACAGAAAAGATAAATTCACAGTCCATATTTAATTACATGTTTTACTTAGTTAAGTTTTCAAGTAGAAACTTAATTTATGTTAGGGAAGCACATTTAAGCTAAGTTTCACTTAGTGACTTGGTTAAGTAAGTTAAGTATTTAAGTAAAATTCAAGGAATTGTTGGTGAAATCGGCGCCTGATGTTTTAAATTCAGCGTGATATAACAAACACTCTTTAGATTTATAAGAAAGCATTGTATTCCGTGTGTAGGTTAGAGCAGTCCTCACTGTCGCATTGCCACTGCTACTGTTGCTGCTGGTATATGCTGTCTTTCTGTTCTATAGTCGCATTTAATTGACTATGTAGATTTAAAAAGCATCAGTGATACATATATGTGAACATCATAATATGGCTTGCAATGAGCTCTTAAATACTTTAAATCCTGCGGTTATTCGTATGTAGGGCAGTTGAATATGATATCAAATGATCGATATACAGTAGAGAAGAAAGACATGGCGTAAGTACAAAAATTAGAGACGCAAGGAAGCTGAGAATGTATTATTATATCGGTAATGGCGGCACAATGACGGCAGACTATTTTCTAAAATGTAGTAATGTTTGTCAGTAAACTGATAGAAACAAATCTTCCTCCAAAATGCAGTCAAGCCTGGTTGTTGGAATAAACCAAACAGGGGAACCATGACACATTGAACATTAGTTTAAACATATTTATTTTACAACGATTGTAACGGAAGCTCTATGAACTTATTTTAATCACTCTGGATGGGTAGAACCAGTACTAAGCAAATGCAGATAAAGTGTTTGCTCAGGGACGCAAAACTTACGGTAATGACGGGGATCGAACCCACGTCATTGAACATTGACCTGTTACCAAAAACAATACATATTGATAGTAATAATCATTGACCCACATTTCCTATTGTGATTTACCCAAGATCGCTATAAAAATGACATTGCATTTTCAGTACTTTATTTGACGTTGCAACATTACATTAATATTGGTCATTTTAACATTGAGTGCGAATAGGTGATTAGTGGTAAACAATTAACAATAATTTTGTGTCGACTGACTGTCGTTAATTGGTGAATCTTTTTCAGAAATTGCCATATTCCATATGGAATACTTTTTGACAATCTGGAGTTTCGATATCCTTCGATTAGTCGTGTTTGCTCCAAACATTTCAGAAGCTAACGTCTAAAAAATGCATTAATTGCTTTTACCAGATGAACATAAATTATCGTGCCTTTTATGTGTATCATTTCCATTCTTGTTAATAGATATTCTTGGCGGTGACCACACTTACAGCAATAGATCGTATGCACATACCTGTTTATTTACTGATACTGAATTGTGTCAACTATAAGGCAAACATCACATGCTTTTAAATGTACTTGTTCGACATGTTTACTTTTCATTTTTGACAGATGATAAATAAAAGAAACGGCAATGTATATAACATCATCAACAAAGGTAAATAATAATAAAAGGGTTGCCCCGTTTTATTGAGATGATAATAGGGTAAGAGAGAGATATGATTCACTCTATAATCACTCTAGAATCGATTGTAATCTCCCTTTTAGTACCGACCTTTCCAAAGCGGTAACCCGATTGTCAATCCTTTCATTGTTTCGATTGCTTTTGAAAACATATGTGGTTTTGATTGGTGCGTCATGTAAATGCTACGCTTTTTGGACGACATTTGTTATTTAAATTGTGTCTGTATATGTCGACAATAGTATTTAAGAATTACTTTCCTCAGTTTAATGTTTAAGTATCACCTTCTGTATCATAATTCATCATGTTTTCATTTCATCTGCAGAGACGTGCTCATGTGATGAAAGTGTATAAGATTAGATAAAATGTAATTGAACGGCGAACCATATAACTCTATGTTTGTTCCCTACATATTCTCATATATAGGTATATACTTATATATATACATACTAAACATATGTAGTCAGGGTTTACAAGGTGTCGTCAAGTCTGATTTTAGCAGTTTTAACATTGTTTATGTTACTAAACGTGTTTAATACTAACATTTAAAACAAATATCATCATTTCGGAGAATCTGTTTTGAAAATGTCCTCATCCTTAACTGTGATTTAACCGACTGCTGCATGTGAACGTCAATATTCGACCATGGAAGTCTACAATGCATGACCCAATACATAAGAAGTATATTATAATTCATTCCTAAAATCCCACAAAAACCTACGTAATTTTCTAAAAATGAAAAATCGTGTAATATTGTAAATCTTGTTTACTATTTTATATTGTGTGAGTGTGTAACTGCTCGACCGAAAATGTTACACAATGTGTACTTGTGTAGATAAGCAGACGTCAAATATCCATGCGTGTGAATTGAGCATGTTATTATTGAAGCACACGTTCAATTAGCCTTCTGCCACTTTCCCAGGATAGGCAATGACAATTTTATTGCACAGGAGCTACACTGGCCCACCCAATTCTTAAGGAATATTCAAAGAAAGCTCTTAAAATGGACACTAAATAGAGCGAACATACACATGTGTCTTCAAGCATGTAGACATGGGGATCCAGCAGATTGTAACTAAATATTTTGGAAACAAAACAAAAATTAACAGAATTGCACATTATTATTTACATTCAGAATAGATAAATAGTTTTAAGTTAGAGGCCTTTACGTGGATTAATGTCATTAGGATATACATTTGGATATTATTAGACAAATATGTTGCAATAATATAATTTTAAAGAACATATGAGGTTAGGATTTGAAAATATAATCCAGCTGAAATGTTCATTTTGCGCGAACAATGATATGTTTTCGTTTGTACCGAAAGCAAGCCTGAGCACATGTACTGAAACTAAATTGTACAGAAAAATGACACTTTCAACACGTTTTATATATTTTGAATCGAGCAAAACAAAATGGAAATTGAACTGGGGCAGAAACAGATTTAAGTTACTTGGACTATTTGTTGACACAGACCTTACACAAATGATAAATAATATCACTATATTAAAATTCACTGAAAAAATAAATCAACTAAAATGTAAAATTAAATCTTGGCAAAATATCTTACTCCTTTAGGCAAAATAACAACTTTTAACCACCTGTTTTTACCAAACCCGTGTATAAACATTGTTAAAGAAATCAATGATATATTGTTTAATTTTCTTTGTCATGGTAAGGCAAGAATAATATAAAGAATATTGTGAAGGAGGAATGAAAATGATCAATATAAATGCCTTTATAACAGCTTTAAATCAACATAGATTAGAAGAACAGTAACAGTCCAATGCAAATATGAAACTATCCTAAAGTCATATATAGACATAGGTAGACTGCGGTATTTTGTATATAAATAAGAAATTGAAAAGTATGAAAAAAAATGTTGCAAGATGTTTTTAAGGCACACATAAGTTTTGTATCAAAGTATCTATCTATATCTATAAGAAAAAAAGTATATGTATAGGCACACGTGCATTTTTTATGTACCAGCTTTCACAAAGTATACTAACAAACCGTAAACACAGGTTAAAACAAAATAATGTGGAAATAGATTTTGATAAGAGGTCATTTAACTATGGAATATATGATGAAAACACAAGTGTTCTAAATCAGCGTATATTGTTGGAAACAAAGTAACTGAATTGAATTGGATTTTATAGTCGCAACAACAGCTAAAGTCATATGGCGACTTTCTAACTTACACTGGTGGAGGAAGACACCAGGTGCCCCTTTGGGCAATTTTCGTGCACGGGCGGTCACCTGGGTAGAACCATCGACGTTCCGCAAGCCAGCTGGATAGCTTCCTCACATAATGATTCTTAAGCCCCTGAGGGATCGAACCTACAGCGGTGAGGGACAAGTGATTTCAAGTCAGAGACTCTAACCACTCGGCCACGGACGCCCCAGGAAACAAAGTAATACGTATACTAGTGTCGATGCTCAAACAATAAACATAGCCTCACTACACTAAAAGCAGACTACAACTTTTTAATAAAATAGATGAAGAAATCGCAATTAAGGAAAATCAATATGACTGTTTCTTAAAGAACGTGGGAAAACTTTCATAACTTCTTAACATGAACACCTAGCAACCTTCTTCTTTTATTTAAATGAATATTAGTAAAAAAAACTCATGCTGAGATGCTCCCACAACTCCCCGCTTTTTTGCTCAATAACATCTCCCCATAGCTTAATTAAAGTGAAATTATCATTATTAATAAAGATACAAATTTAAGTAGACTACCACTATACTATACACTTGCCAGCAGACAATCATATTTTGTAGAGCAAATGCAATAGAATACTATAAATACATTTATTTATATTGTTAAATGCATGAAATATATCCTTCTGTTGAGTGTTCAATGTGAATGATTTGTGTATGTGAGACGGAAATATGTACATGATATACGTTAAGGATACAGCTATATATAAATATTTAACTACATTGTACATTGTAAAGTAAAATATTGCTTACGCCGGTGCTAGCAGGCATGAGAGGAGTTTCACCTTCAATTACTTCTCATGCACAGACTCAATAAAAACGGGTCAGCTACTTATATGTTTATCGACTTTTCTTTTTTCTATGTTTCTAAATGATATTGAAGATGAGTTTATAAAACATGGTATTGAAGGTATTAATGTTTTTATGTTTAAAGTATTACTCATATTGTATGCTGATGATATTGTTATATTTGC
>JAWPHD010019068.1:0-37215 GCA_037043455.1 Cyrtodaria siliqua
TGACTGATAAGCAGATGCACATTGTAAACCCTGATCAGCCTGTGAGTTACCGCAAGCTAATCCGAGTTTACAATGGACGCAAAGGCTATTATAGTCGTGCTTATGGGGTTAGGGTTAAGATAAGAAGCTTCTAAAGTATATTTAAATTTGTAAAACTGTTCCTAACAGGTCACATACCACTATTAATTTGGGCTTCTGATTGGTTGAAAAAGGTATAGTGTTTGTTAGGGCATATAGTCAGATTGTAAGGTTATAGTCTGATTGGATTAAATTATCCAAATCATAACAAATCCCTATAAAACATCCAAAAAATATATTTCCAACATAAAACATGTTCATTTAGGATATTTTGACTGAAATTTGCATTTGGATACAATTGTACTGAGAGTATATTTGCAAAAAGTACTGAGAGTATATTTGCAAAAAGTAAAATTTCTTCACTGCCATACTGGGGGTGCTCACCTTCAGTGCAATATTAGAGGCTGAAAGCATTACAATACTCCAAATTCGCTGGTCATTTTTGAGTGTCTCTAAGATAGTTCTTTAAAAAAAGTTTGGTTTTATCATCCGTTCTGATATAGGAATAGGGGTTGTAGGCCAAAAGGCTATAATGGAGGCCTATGGGAAATGCAATAGTGGTATATGACCAACAGCTTGCTTGTAAAATTTTATAGATGGAGAGTTTCACCCTTAAGCACAAATACAATAGATGAATAATATTATCTTCTCATAATAAGGACAAAACCATAAACTTAAGTCATAAATCCTGTTGATAGCTGTTGTAATGAGTTCTTCCACAGATCAGGTGTTGATATAAAATGTGATGAAAGGGTGATAAACTTTATTTAAGGCTTCCCTATATGTGCAAATGTACATTTTATTGAGATTTTAGCTGGACTGGTAAATAGGCATTTTGTTTGATACTGCCTCAACATCTTCAGATTTAGAGGTGCAGACTCATTACCAGGACATGAGTGAGATATTGAGAGGTGCAACCTCATTACCAAGGTAATGAGTGTGATATTGAGAGATGCTACCTCATTATGAGGACACACTAGTGATATTGAGAGGTGCATCCTCATTGTGAGGATGTGAGTGTGATATTGAGAGGTACTACCTCATTATGAGGACGAGTGTGATATTGAGAGGTGCTACCTCATTATGAGGACACACTAGTGATATTGAGAGGTGCATCCTCATTGTGAGGATGTGAGTGATATTGAGAGGTACTACCTCATTATGAGGACATGAGTGATATTGAGAGGTGCTACCTCATTATGAGGACATAAATGATATTCAGAGGTACATCCGCATTATGAGAACATTAGTGTGATATTGAGAGGTGCTACCTCATTATGAGGACATTAATTAATTTGATATTGAGAGGTGCTACCTCATTATGAGGACATAAATGATATTCAGAGGTTCATCCTCATTATGAGAACATTAGTGTGATATTGAGAGGTGCTACCTCATTATGAGGACATTAATTAGTGTGATATTGAGAGGTGCTACCTCATTAATGAGGACATGAGTGTGGTATTACGATATACAGCCTTATTTCTGAGGATGTGTGTGATCATTAGAGGTGCAAACTGAATATTGAGGATAACTGTGGTATAGAAAGTAGACTCATGCCACTGCCACTGCTGAATGGATGAAGAAGAGGGGCAGGCTTTACCTTATAGTTGATACAACTGTTCAAAAGAAAAAGTGCAAAACTTCAAATGTGTAGAAAATCGTGTACTTTGTTAATACGTATAGACCCGGACATGTAGGTATATTAGTCACAATCAGTGAGACATTGACCTTGTTGATACAGCCCTTGTATCGTGCTACTGGTTTCTTGACATAAAAAAAGTCAACTCAAATTTTATCATTTTGATGATTTTTACCATAATGGGGATATGTTTAGATACGTGTTCCAACTTCAAACTGCACAATTCTTTATAAACGAAACAAATGTAAATTTGTAATCGACTTCCTCAAAATGATGTTGAGTTTGAACTTGATTGTAGACACAACTACACAAGGAACATACAAATGTAGTATGTTGCGTACAGTTATCTACAGGTACTTGACAATCTTAAGTGGCCTTTCATCTTCATGTTTTCTGCCTTAAATCATTCTATACCAGAATAGAATATTTTATTGTGTACATTCAAGATATATACTAAGATACTGATATAGATAAAGACTTGTCAGTGTGAAATGAAAGAACAAAACACAAAAAGATAACAAGCATTTTTTGTGGTACTTTTATTTCCCTTAAGAAGTGGGCTGGCTTATATTATATATCTACTTTACACACTTTTAGCTCTACTGGCCAAAGAATTGAATAAAATGTTGTTTAACGGCTCATCAACACAGAATAGGTTATTTAGAGCCGCCCCAGAGAGAGGGGAAGGATACATAGGAATCCGGGAACCTGCCCTACTCTTATTATCAAATAGATTCCTATGATTCTTTAACGTGCTCGGAGGATAGACCGATACACGGGACCGCCCAAAAACAACTTGAGCTTATGGGATGAGATGAGCTGTCTGTCAACTGTCTATTGTCTGCTAACTTTTTCTTGTGGGCCTCTAGTCCCTCCATGTTTCATCCAGTTTTAACCAAACTTACAATGTACTTATATAACATGAGTTTTTGTTTCTAAATAATTTACATGTTCAAATGTACATGATAGATTGCAGCTGCCTATATGAAATAATATATTATGGGTGTTTTATAGATGTAAATATTGCATAGGTATACAATGTGTATATAATGTAATATTGGGTATTAGGCATTGGCCATATTTCACCATCAAACAATTTTAGCAGTGAGCTTTCATGAGTAGTACCGTCTTAAATACCTGAAATTTGTACATTAACTGCTAATATTGGTTAGCATTAGACTGCACAGAGAACAGTAAGGTGACATAGGAATCACTTTACTCCCGTTCCGTCACTTTTTTCCTGATGAAGCACCTTTATTTTTAGCTTGTTCATTTTTATGCCCCCGAAGGGCGGTATATAGTAGTCGCACCGTCCGTCAGTCAGAACGTCCGTTCATCCGTCTGTTCGTCCGTCCAAACGTGTTCAGTCAAATAACTTGGCACAATTGCTTGTTTAAAAGCTGTACATGTGAGCAGGTCGTCATGATCATTTTCGTCAAGTGTCTGGTTGAGTTATGCTGTTAATGGAAATCATAAGGTTAAGTTAAATTTTCAATAAGACAAGCAATTACCTTGCATTAATATAAGGAATGCAAAGACATTTCAGTATTTAATAGATCCTACATAATACAAGCAGTTAGTGTGCAGACATAACAGTTACATTTTATAAATTTTCACTTCTGTTGTGCTTAGCGTCGACGCAGCGTGTAAGGGATACAGCTTAAGCAGTAACACAAATATTTATTCGGCATAGTGTGTACAGTTTAATTAATTCAATTTATTTGTTGCATAATTCTCTAAGTTGTAACGCTTCCGAGTGCTTCGTCATCTGTTTCAGTTTATGTGTTAATAAGCATATTCTGCCTTTAAATCTCATTGGGAGCTCGGGATAGTTAAGACACTGTGTATAAAAATTTCTTTACTGCGGAGGGTTTGAATCCCACTGGGAGCTCGATTTATCAAGTGAGAAAGTGTCGAGTTTTATGGATGGTTTGAGGTATGCAGTACTGGTTCTATCTAGGAAAAACTGGGTGGTCTGCCTCCACCACAAACAAACTAACTGTCATATGGCCTAACATGTGCTTAAAATGACGTAAAACAAATCAATTTGAAAAAAATCCATATTAAACATGAATGTACAATCATATTGTCTCACTTAAATGTATCCAGATGACATATGATAGATTCGCCTTATTTTAAAAAGGAAGCTTTTGATTGCTTTTCATGTTACTTGGGTTAAGGTCACTGGTATTATAAATAGAAATTTGGTTTTCTCTCAATGACTGGATTCTGAAAGGTACATGTATAAAAGGTACATTTCCTGGATGGATGGTCGTGTCAAAAGAAAGCTTGCGATTGCTTTTCAGGTTTCTTGGTGGACATGTTCAAGCTTCAATGTTACTGAAAATATAAATAGAAAAATTAGTTTCCATATTCCTTATAAACATAAAAAGTTTTGAACCAATTTTGATCCTTTAGTGGGTGAATAAATGTGAAATTGGCCTAGTTACCACAAAAATTTACTATTGATCACCTTGGTGATATTTTCAGTCAAATTGGCTTTGTTGTTAGTTTAATATAAGATTAAAAGGGCAAGGAATCTGTTCACTGAGACTTGCTTAATAATTCTGTTTTCTTTCGTTTAATGGTCGATTCTTATGGATGGCAGGAGGTATACAGTACTGGTTTAGGGCAGGAATTCACCATCCTATACATCGACTAACGTGCTAAAAAATGACGTAAAATACCATTGAAACGAGCAAATCTATTTAATCTTGCTTTGCATCAACAGTTTAATCCTTTCCACATTGTTCAAACACGCATTCAATATAATACACAGATGCAGGTGTAGTAGCTGCATGTTCACAAGTGTTTCTCTTGCATAAAGCAAATATTTGCTATATCACAATGTTCAAGTAGTAACACACTCGTGGAAATCTTAACCATTTAAATAGTTTGTATAGTAAGTACTCCAGCATGTTGCTGCAACATTTTATAACCCAACTTGGGTCGAAGAGGACATCTTAAGTGTTGGAAAGACAACACAGTGCAGTCAAGGGTTTGTGTGTGTGGGCGGAGAGGGAGGGCAGTGAGATGAGGAATCATTGTTCTTCAGTGACTGATTCATAAATCAGGTCGCAGTGACCAGTATTTCATATTTTTGTGTCCAGTGATTAAAACCGGTGGGGGCTATACTGTCTTGGTCTTGTTCATTCGTTTGGTCTTGTTCATTCGTTCGGTCGTCTGCCTGTCGTTTTTGCTCATATTGCTTTCACGAATTACATTCGTATTTTATTTGTTAAGTATTTTATTTGTTGATTACTAAGGTCATACAAAAACATTCTGTCATATTTTTGATCACCTTGGTTCTCGGGGGCCCCGTTTGGTTACGGGGCAAAGAATAGGGCCACTGCAGATCCCGTTGGAGGGGGAAGGCAGAGGGGTAAAACCCCACCCACCACCACCACGAATTAATGTTCATTTTATCATTTTTAGCTCTACTGGCCAAGGGCCAGCAGAGCTTATGGGATGGCGAGTTGTCCGTCTTCCGTCCGTCCGTTGTCCGTCGTTAACTTTTGTCTCGTTAAGATGATAGGGCCTTCATTTTTCATCCAATCTTTACCAAACTTTAACAGGTTGTTAATATCAATGAAAGCTCGAACAAGTTCGAAAACCAGCCAGATCGAACGAGTAACAGCGGAGTTATGGCCCTTGACTTAGTTAAAAATGCTATATGTTGCCTCGTTAAGACGATAGGGCCTTCATTTTTCATCCGATCTTTACCAAACTTTACCAGATTGTTAATATCAATGAAAGCTTGGACAAAGTTCGAAAACCAGCCAGTTCGGACCAGCAACAGCAGAGTTATAGCCCTTGATTTAGTTAATAATTCTATATTTTGCTTCGTTAAAACGATAGGGCCTTCATTTTTCATCCGATCTTTACCAAACTTTACCATCTTGTTAATATTAATGAAAGCTCGGGTAAGTTCAAAAACCAGCCAGATCGGACTAGTAACAGCGGAGTTATGGCCCTTGATTTAGTTAAAAAGGCTATATTTTGCCTCGTTAAGACGATAGGGTCTTCATTTTTCAACTGATCTTTACCAAATATTACCAGATTGTTAATATCAATGAAAGCTTGGACAACTTAGAAAACCAGCCAGATCGGACCAGCAACAGTGGAGTTATGGCCCTTGATTTTGTTGAAAAGGTATATTACGATAGGGCCTTGATTTTTCGTCCGATCTTTACCAAACTTTACCAGATTGTTCATATAAATGAAAGCTCGAACTAGTTTGAAAACCAACCAGATCGGACCAGTAACAGCAGAGTTATGGCCCTTGATTTAGTTAAATGTGCTATATTTTGCCTCGTTAATACTACGATAGGGCCTTCATTTTTCATCCGATCTTTACCAAACTTTACCAGATTGTTACTATCAATGAAAGCTCCAACAAGTTTCAAAACAGCCAGATAGGACCATTTACACCGGAGTTATGGCCCTTGATTTTCTGAAATATGCTGTATTTTGGCCTCATTAAGAAGAAAGGGCCTTCATTTGGCCAGATTTCAGAGAAACTTTTCAAGGATGATCAGTACCAAGCCTATTTGTACATATCGTCACCGTGTTCCGGTTGAATGATTTTGGTGGAGTCCCTTTTTAAAAAGGTTTTAATACACAAACTTTGTCTGGACTAGTTCTCCTGAACCCCTGGCTGGATTTTAACGAAACTTGACAAGGATGATCAGTATCGGGTCTAGTTGTGCAAATCATTGTCATGTTTCAGTTGAATGATTTTTGGCAGAGTTATGGCCCTTTAAAGGTTTTAATACACAAACTTTGTCTGGACTAGTTCTCCCGAACGCCTCCCCACATTTCAACGAAACTTTACAGGGATGATCAGCAGTAAGCATAGTTGTGCATATCATCGTGGCATTCTGGTTAACAGATTTTTGGTGGAGTTATGGCCCTTTATAGTTTTTTGATACTCAGACATTTTCCGGGCTAGTTCTCCTGAACCCCTGACTGGATTTTAACGAAACTTGACAAGGATGATCAGTATCAAGCCTAGTTGTGCATATCATCGCCATATTCGTGTTGAATTATTTTTTGCAGAGTTATGGCCCTTTAAAGGTTTTAATAGCCAAACGTTGTCCAGATTAGTCTCTTCTGAACTCCTTGCTGGATTTCAACGAATTTGATGGGGATGATCAGTACCAAGCCTAGTTGCACCTGTCATTGCCGTGTTGTGGTTGAATGAATTTTGGCAGAGTTATGACCCCTTAAAGGTTTTAATACACTAACTTTGTACAGACTAGTTCTCCTGAACCTCTGGCTGGATTTCAACGAAACTTGTCAGGGACAATCAGTACCAAGCCTAGTTGCGTATATCATCACCATGTTCTGGTTGAACGATATTTGAAAGAGTTATATGGCCCCTTATACATAAACTTTATCTTTAGCAAGTAGAGCGTCCACAGGCCCTCTTGGGCCTCTTGTTTGTTCATGCTCATTAAAGGTCTTCATCATGACCCCTGCATTGTTTCAGGTGCCATCTCGCTCATATCACTAGAGCAGTGGCAGAAAAACAATAACCTGGCTCCAGCGTAAATGGAGTATCTACAATAGAACTTGCAGCAGCTCTGCAGTTCAGGGTGAGAAGGTTCTAGGCCCGTTTTTCCATATTTTATCTCGATGTACAGGGAGAATGAGCCTGGCATGTTCATTCATGTTGGGCGCCATATAACCTTTGGTTTAAACTTATTTTATTTCCAATATTTATACAATCTGTGAAAATGTACATAATACAAAATGTGAAAAAGGATTGGAACGAAAGCAGTTGCTTATAGAGTTCCTTTCCTATATGACCATATAACCTTTCATGTGTTAGTGCCCCTTAAAACCCCAATTCAATTCAATTCAGTTCTGATCACCTGCGACCACAAGGTAAAGGTCACACACATGGACATTGGCGGGGGCTTTAGTCGGACATCCGACATAGTTGTCAGATATCCGACATAGTTACATGTTAGTGATAATGTAATGAGTACAGGCCCTTATCCCACAAGTGCCCCAAAATGGCATTTTGTTTGCGTTCCACTGGCATTTCAAATGCCCTCCATTTACATTTGCATAAAATTTCTTTTGCAATCTGTTGCAATCAATAATAGAGCATATTCAGTAAGTGAATATTAGCGACCTGATAATGAAAAATCTGTCCGCTCTAGAACTCTTCAAGACTTGTAGCCACACTCCATGAGACTTTACTGTCCATGGTGAGACATTTTGGGGTCAGTAGGTTCAAGTTCAGCAAGGTCACTAGGCTTGTAATGACACAACTTTTCAGAGAATCACCCTTGTATATTTTGGGGTCGAAAGATTCAAGTTCAAATAACAGCATGACTTGTTAATGAAACATCTTGTCCACATGACTTGTTAATGAAACGTCTTGTCCACTCTAGGTCTCGACATTTGTAGACACATACGTGAAACTTCACAGGTAGGCTGGCAATGGGAAGGAATGACTCCTATACACTTTGAGGTCAATTGGTACAAGGTCAAGGTCACCATGATCTAATAATGAAAAACCTTGTCCATTCTGTAACTAGCCGCATGCATGAAAACTCACTGGTAGATGGTAAGAGTATCCCTTTTGGGGTCAGTAGGTTCAAGGTCACCATGACCTGATCTGGAAAAAAAATAATTGTTAACTCCGTTACTCTTCAATATATTTGTAGCGACACTTCCATAGTACCAGCGGAGGGTATATCAGTTGACTATTCTGGACGACAGTTCTGGTTGTCTCTGTGTTTCAGTTACCAGTAAATCGTTGACTGGCACATCGTTATCTGAGTGACCAGTACATCGATTCTTCTGTATCTTGGTGACCGGTATATCATAATCTCTGCATCTCTGTGAAAGGTACTTTGTAATTTCTGTATCTCTGTGAAAATACATTGTTATTTTTTTATCACTGTGATAGAGGCATTGTTATTTCTGTATCTCTGTGAAAATACATTGTTATTTATGTACCTCGGTGAAAGATACATTGTTATGCTCCCCGAAGGGCGAGTATATAGTTGCCGCTTTGTCAACACTTTTTTGTCTGGGGCATATCTTCAAAACTACTGATGGGACTGCAATGAAATTTCACACAATGATAGAGGCGATGAGAGGAAGTGCAGAGTGCAAGAACCGTAACTCTGTCCTTGTTCAAATGCCCTTTGTAATTTTATACTTAAGATTTTTTATCTGGAGCATAAACTACTAATGGAACTGCAAGTTGAAAAGTGCTGGGTGATACAAGGCCACAAGTTAAGGATACATTTCGGGGAGCATCCATCGGTTTTACCGATTTTCTTGTTATTTCTGTACCTCGATGAAAAGTACATTGTTATTTCTATATCTCAATGAAAGATACATTGTTATTTTTGTATCACGGTGAAAGGTGCATTGTTATTTCTGTATCATGGTGAAGGATACGTTGTTATTTCTGTATCACAGTGAAAGGTGCATTGTTATTTCTGTATCATGGTGAAAGGTGCATTGTTATTTCTGTATTATGGTGAAAGATACATTGTTATTTCTGTATCTCAGTGAAAGGTACATTGTTATTTCTGTATCACAGTGAAAGGTGCATTGTTATTTCTGTATTGCGGTGAAAAGTACATTGTTATTTCTGAATCTCATTGGAAGGTGCATTGTTATTTCTATATCTCAGTAAAGGTACATTGTTATTTTTATATCACGGTGAAAGGTGCATTGTTATTTCTGTATCATGGTGAAAGATGCATTGTTATTTCTGTATCACAGTGAAAGGTGCATTATTATTTCTGTATCATGGTGAAAGATGCATTGTTATTTCTGTATCATGGTGAAAGATACATTGTTATTTCTGTATCTCAGTGAAAGGTACATTGTTATTTCTGTATCACAGTGAAAAGTGCATTGTTATTTCTGTATCACGGTGAAAAGTAGATACATTGTTATTTCTGTATCACGGTGAAAAGTAGATACATTGTTATTTCTGTATCACGGTGAAAAGTAGATACATTGTTATTTCTGTATCTCAGTGAAAGGTACATTGTTATTTCTGTATCTCAGTGAAAGGTACATTGTTATTTCTGTATCTCAGTGAAATGTACATTGTTATTTCTGTATCTCAGTGAAAGGTTCATTGTTATTTCTGTATCACAGTGAAAGGTACATTGCTATTTCTGTACCTCTATATCTCTTTAACCATCTTGTCGTTATTGCGATGACTGGAATTCAAATTGTTTTGAAGGCCTAATACCTGAAACCTAATTAGATGAATGTATTATAAATTAACACATTCTTACTTAATATAAGCTATGATTACCTGAAAGCCTTTTCCAACATCAACTATAATTCTCTTGATGGTTTACATTGTGTTGCCTGCGGATTCGAGCCCTCGTGAACCCAGAAATCTTTATTTGAGGAAGCTTTCCAGCTGGCTTGTGGAACGTCAGTGGTTCTACTCATGTGCCTGCCCGTGCTCGTTTGTTTGTATGGTGTTTTACGTCATTTCCAACAGATGTAAGGTTATATATGACGGTAAATTTTTTTTATGGTGGAGGCAGACCATCCACTTTTCCTAGGTAGAACCAGTACTGCATCCGTAAGAATCAACACTTCCTCACTACCAAGTCGAGCTCCCAGTGGGATTCAAACCCGAATTTAATTCAGAGTTGTAAATTGACAAAACATGAACGCTGTTGTGTTGGAGGAGATAATTAACTAGACTGCTGGGGGTATAGCATTTTGGGAAAAAGCAGATTTAGTCAAAGCTTTATTTATATTTAACATGTTCATGATTGGCATGTCGATTTATAATATGGTTAGAAAAAAATCTCTCAAAATTTAAAAGAAATAAATCTCGGAAATAAATACTGTGCAAATATACAATATACTGTTTAAATGAATTAAATTACTGTGTAGTTAAGGAAAGTTGGCTACAAGTCCTCTTAATCCTGGTACAGACTTATCAGGACCAGCAGTCATATAAGGGTGGTGTCCCTTAAGACATGGAGTAAGGAGCTTGAAATATTTTTGCTTTATTTTGGAATTTGGTCATATTGGGTCATTGGGATTGGAAATTGAGCGCCTAAGACCTCTTAATAACAGGTGTATTAACGCTTAGCCTGCTAAGGGCGACTACAATAGCCTTTGCGTCCATTGTAAACCCAGATCAGCCTGCGAGTAACTTAAAGGCTGATCAGGGTTTACAATGTCCGGCTGCTCTTCAGTCATTTCTCCAGAACACTCCTTTGTAACATAAATGGAATGGTCTAAATTTAAAGAAAGGACAGTCCATTCTACATTCACAGCGGGCTAAGGGTTAATAGGCTCAGCTAAATGTGGTTGAATGATTCTTTGTAGCGCCTCCATGGTCGATGGGTTAACAACGTTGCGTTGTAAACCTTCATGTCTCTCACTGCTGTTTGTTTGAATCCCACTGGGAGCTCAGCTTGTAAGTAAAAATATGTCAATTCTTACGGATGGCAGAGGTATACAGAACTGGTTCTACCCAGGAAAAATTGGGTGGTCTGCCTCTACCATAAAAAAAATCGACCCTCATTATATATGGCCTTAAAAACTTGCTAAAAATGACATAAAACAAACAAGATGTAGAAATCAGTTTGGATTTGTATGATCCCAAAAACATTCACTGAGGATATATAAATCCATGCAGCAGAGATCTTATCTCTATCAAATCTTTAGACCAACTAGATACAGGAGCAACGTCTTTCTTTCCACTAGTTTTCACTTCTGCGATCAGGGCAAAACTAGCTGTTTGCTGACTACTGAATTATTGCTCAGATTGAGCAGATGACCGCTTGTCCTACAGTTCAGATGTATGCAAAACAAGATTTCACACCCTTTTTCTGATCATCATTGGTATCAACCAAACCAACATATTATCACCACAATGTTGTAGTTGAAACTGTTTCTCTTTTCTTAAGTAAATTTAACGGGGTTTGATGATCTGTTATCTGTTATCTTTTTATGAGATGGAAAAGAGATGAACCAGAGGTAAACAGTTGGATTATTTTGCTGATGAGAAACCCTCCTGTTCTGGTTCATTCCCCAATTGTAAAAAAACTAGATTTCCAGTAAGATAGAAATGCTGGAGATATCACACACATGTATTGGAGGTATATATTTAAACAGTTTCAGGTATTCACTCGAAAACGAATAATTGTATGTTAAAGTCTTTGCTTTGTCAAAAGTTTTCGAGTTTGAAAGAAGTGCCTTTGGTCTGGGTTGTATGCATGCTACATGGGAGTTGCCTTTGGTCTGATGATTGTATGCATGCTCCAGAAGAGTTGCCTTTTGTCTGATGTGCATGCTCCGGAGGAGTTGCCTTTGGTCTGATGAGTGTATGTATGCTACAGAGGAGTTGCCTTTGGTCTGATGGTTGTATGCTTATTCCAGAGGAGGTGCCTTTGGTCTGATGGTTGTTTGCTTACTCCAGAGGAGTTGTCTTTGTTCTGATGGTTTTATGCATGCTCCAGAGGAGTTGCCTTTGGTCTGATGGTTGTATGCATGCTCCAGAGGAGTTATCTTTGGTCTGATGGTTGCATGCAAACTACAAGAGAGTTGCCTTTGGTCTGATGGCTGTATGTTTACTCCAGAGGAGTTGTCTTTGGTCTGCTGGTTGTTTACTTGCTCAAGAGGAGTTGCCTTGGTCTGATGGTTGTATGCATGCTCTAGAGGGGTTGCCTTTGGTATGATGGGTGTATGCATGCTCCAGAGGTGTTACTTTTGTTCTGATGGTTGTATGCAAGCTACAGGGGAGTTGCCTTTGGTCTGATAGTTGTATGCTTACTTCAGAGGAGTTGTCTTTGGTATGATGGTTGTATGCTTACTCCAGAGGAGGTGCCTTTGGTCTGATGGTTGTTTGCTTACTCCAGAGGAGTTGTCTTTGTTCTGATGGTTTTATGCATGCTCCAGAGGAGTTGCCTTTGGTCTGATGGTTGTATGCATGGCTTGCAAGCTACAGAGGAGTTGCCTTTGGTCTGATAGTTGTATGCATGCTCCAGAGGAGTTATCTTTGGTCTGATGGTTGCATGCAAACTACAAGAGAGTTGCCTTTGGTCTGATGGCTGTATGTTTACTCCAGAGGAGTTGTCTTTGGTCTGCTGGTTGTATGCTTACTCCAGAGGAGTTGTCTTCGGTCTGATGGTTGTATGCTTACTCCAGAGGAATTGTCTTTGGTCTGATGGTTGTATGCTTACTCCAGAGGAGTTTTCTTTGGTCTGATGGTTGTATGCTTACTCCAGAGGAGTTGTCATTGGTCTGATGGTTGTATGCTTACTCCAGAGGAGTTGTCTTTGGTCTGATGGTTGTTTACTTGCTCAAGAGGAGTTGCCTTTGGTCTGATGGTTGTATGCTTACTCCAGAGGAGGTGCCTTTGGTCTGATGGTTGTATGCTTACTCCAGAGGAGTTGTCTTTAATTTGATGGTTGTTTACTTGCTCAAGAGGAATTGCCTTTGGTCTGGTGGTTGTATGCTTACTCCAGAGGAGTTGTCTTCGGTCTGATGGTTGTATGCTTTCTCCAGAGGAGTTGTCTTTGGTCTGATGGTTGTTAACTTGCTCAAGAGGAGTTGCCTTTGGTCTGATGGTTGTATGCTTACTCCAGAGGAGTTGTCTTTGGTCTGATGGGTGTATGCTTACTCCAGAGGAGTTGTCTTTGCTCTGATGGTTGTATGCTTACTCCGGAGGAGTTGCATTTGGTCTGATGGTTGTTTACTTCCTCCAATGGAGTTGCCTTTAGTCTGATGGTTGTTTACTTGCTCCAGAAGAGTAGCCTTTGGTCTGATGGTTGTATGCTTTTTCCAGAGGAGTTGTCTTTGGTCTGATGGTTGTTTACTTACTCAAGAGGAGTTGCCTTAGGTCTGATGGTTGTATGATTATTCCAGAGGAAGTGCCTTTGGTTTGATGGTTGTATGCTTACTCTAGAGGAGGTGCCTTTGGTCTAATGGTTGTATGCATGCTCCGGAGGATTTGCCTTTGGTCTGATGGTTGTATGTTTACTCCAGAGGAGGTGCCTTTGGTCTGATGGTTGTATGCTTACTCCAGAGGAGTTGTCTTTTGTCTGATGGTTGTTTACTTGCTCAAGAGGAGTTGCCTTTGGTCTGATGGTTGTATGCTTATTCCAGAGGAGGTGCCTTTGGTCTAATGGTTGTTTGCTTACTCCAGAGAAATTACCTTTGGTCTGATGGTTGTATGCTTACCCCGAAGGAGTTGCATTTGGTCTGATGGTTGTTTACTTCCTCCAGGGGAGTTGCCTTTGGTCTGATGGTTGTTTACTTGCTCCAGATGAGTTGCCTTTATTATTGTTGTTGATTACTTGCTCTAGAGAAATTGCCTTTCATTTGGTGGTTGTATACTTGCTCCAGAGGAGTTGGCCTTGGTCCAATGGTTGTATGCATGCTCCAGATGAGTAACCTTTGGTCTGATGGTTGATTACTTACTACAAAGGAGTAACCTTTTGTCTTATGGTTGTTTACTTGCTCCAGAGCTGCTTCCAGAGGAGTTGCCTTTGGTCTGATGGTCGTTTACTTGCTCCAGAAGAGTTGTCTTTGGTCTGATGGTTGTTTACTTCCTCCGGAGGAGTTGCCTTTGGTCTGATGGTTGTTTACTTGCTTTTGAGAAGTTGCCTTTGGTCTGATGGTTGTTTGCTTGCTCCAGAGGTGTTGTCTTTGGTCTGATGGTTGTATGCTTGCTATCATCTGAGCACATTAAAGAACCATTGGAATGTTTTTGATAGTACAATGTCAGTCGTGATTCCCGGCATTATAGGTAATTCTTTCCCTCCCTTTGGTGTGGTTCAAAAACCTATATGTATAGATGAGCTGTTAACTACATTTCAAGTAATATCACTGTAGTGTCAGACGGACATAATTAACTAAAAATACTATTCTTGTACCTGTGTTTGTGTTGGAATAAATGATTCCCATTTCTGACACAAAAACAGTACCTGGTGGTATGTTTTCAGTCCCACATTCTATAATACTAAAAGGATTCATCCGAATGTTCACACCACTTTACCTCCGAGACAAAGACGGTTACAAGTATTTATTGTATTTATGTTGTAATACGTTGTATTTATATTATGGGAAATAGTTTCCCATAAAAAGACCATGTGCCTACCAGATGACATTTTCAATCAACTAAGAGTTATTCCCCTTGTTAAAACTACTACCTGCCTCAGGTCAGCGAAGGAACGACTGAGTTAAATTATTAGCTCGACCTTTTCAAAGGAAAAAAAGGAGCTATTGTCATCCTTGGTCTGCGTCCGGTTAAAGTTTTGTATGTACATGTACCTAAGCTTGTATCCCCGAAACTGCTTTACATAATGCATTGAAACTTCAGGCATGATTCTAGCCAGATTCTAAATCTCACGCTTTTATTTTAACGAAATTTAATTGGCCCCTTTTATACTGAGAATATTTGGTTAGTTTTGTACGTAAGCTTGAATTTCGAAAACTAGTTTACATAATGGGTTGAAAATTCACAAATTTATTCAGCATCTTTAGACAACATCATACAGGCAGCAGGTTTTACAACTCTTGCTTTTCTTTTAATAGATCCCTTTTATACAAATTGGTTACAGTTTTGTATGTACATGGGAAGTCTTTTTTAATTTAACATTTTCATTATATCTTAGAATCCACTTAAATAATTTAATGACATTGACTTGCATATGAAGTCAGAGACAAGTGCCATAAATATGTTTTTAATTAAGCAGAATTATGCCTTTCAACTTAGTTTCTCAATAAATAGACAAGTCCTCGAACATTGAGAGTCTGCACTGATGGGCGGTGCTTCTTGTTAAAATAATGTATTCTAAGATATCTGAGAAAAAATAAATATAATTGATAAATCTACCATGAATTATTATTTTATATGATAACATGTAAATAGGTGGCCCAAAATTTATGTCTTTTGAAATAACACATGATAAGGAAAACAATTTTTCAGGAGGTTTCAACTTGGTCGCCCTGCATGACGAAATTAAATACCTTATTTCCTCTATCAGTAGCGCCCAGACGCTATGCAAAATGCAGAGAGGGCGCTGTTATAAAAGAGAATTTTTTACTTTTTTTTCTTATTTTTGAAAGAAGGGCACTCTTATTATGGGAAATATATTAGGTCTTCTTCGGACACTTTTTAACTGAAGTTTTACGAAGAAAAAAAGGCTTTTATGACCGTCATCACTTGGTCGTCGTCTGGTTAAAGTTTTGTATCTTCAGGAACAACGTAATGGATTGAAACTTCACACATGTATTCGGCATCATTAGGCAACGTTATACAGCCAGGTTCTACAACTCATGCTTTTATTATAACAAAATTATGGCTCCTTTTATACTTAGAAAATTTAGTTAAAAGTTTTGTATGTAAGCTTGTATCTCTGAAACTACTTTACATAATGGATTGAAACTTCACACATGTATTTCAGCATCATTATACTTAGGAAAAATTGGTAACAGTTAGCTTAGTCGTTTATGTCCCCACCACCGAATGGCTCAAGCCATGTTCGTCCTGTCTGTCCAAGTGTCCGTCCCAAAAAGTTACTGTGTCTATCTATCTCCTCCCACAGTTTTCAACCAGTTGTTTTTCGAAACGTTACAGGATGCTTACCTATGATGTCAAGATGTGCATATTGATTGGGCGTGAAAATCCACCTTGTATTAACAGAGTTGTGGACCTTTTTTCGTCAAATTCTAAACAATTTTGTGTCTCTAGGCCATCCGTAAAAAATTGTTGGTTTGCTGTGCTCGACCTACTCACTAAATACAACCCTACCCAAAACTTTTTATTGCAATTCTTTTAACTTTTTTTATTTTGTTATTTTAAGAATATTTTTCCTTTAATTTCTTATGGTTTTTACTGTCTTTGGAGAGAAAAAAATATTCACCTACCTACCTACCTACCTACCCACCAGAAACATTTTGGGTCGGAGCACAGCAAACCAAACATTTTCTATGGATGGCCCTATCTCCCTCCTCCTGCCACAGGTTTCAACCGATTCTTCAGGCATTTTACCTATGATGTCAAAATGTGCGTGTGATTCAGCGCCAAAATCGAACATGTATTTCCTGAGTTTTATCCCTTTTTCGTCATATTTTACTTGCAATTAAGCAGAATTATGGTTGGGGGGTGGAGGGGGTGAAGAAGAAACCAGATCAAAATAATAGTATATATTTGCTTCTTTGTTATAACAGGGGGTGGGGGGGGGGGGGGGGGGGTGTGTGTGGAGGGGGTGAAGAAGAAACCAGATCAAAATAATAGTATATATTTGCTTCTTTGTTATAACAATATTCGAACTTATGAAGTTACAGGTTTAAGAGTTTGTCCCTGCCCAAGCGCAGTTCTTTCTCTAGTATGAAATTTTAAATAATTAGGCTCTTGCTAATGACGATTGTGTTGATTGTGTTTTTGTGTTTATGAAAGAGTGAAATAAATATTTCTGCTAACAAAGTTACTCTTTCTTAATAAATGCCAGACATGATTCCAGACAGAGTTCAGATTGTATTTATGAGTGGATGGCAATAAAAAGGAGTGTGGGTGTTGTTTTAAGATGTTGCAAATTAAATAGCTCGGAGATGAATATTTATTGGTTATAAAATTTTTATTAGGAATAATTTTATTTTGCGATAATAAATTGATAAAGAATGTTTATTCTCTCGTTTCAGCTTGCACATATAAACACATTGTAACACAACAGCCAATAGGACGACAGTTGTTTCGAGCATTCTGTGATAGAAAGCCAGACCTCAAGAAAGCTATCAATTTTATAGATGAAATAGTAAGTATCATTCACACATTGTGATTAAGAAAGCATCAGTCGTACATGAAGTTGATTACCATATTTCCGCTTATAAGAGCACATACCCTACCTTTTAAAAAAAAAAAAAGATAAAAATAAGAAAAAGATTTTCTGAATTCAATACATTTTAGATCTCTTGCTCGGTGCTGCTATTAGAGGAAATGTTGTAATTTGTCAGTAAATCTTAACCCACTACATATATATAATGGACTGTTCTTTCTTTGTTAAGATCATTCCATTTATGTGACAAAGGTTTTTTTGGGGGGAAGTGACTGATCAGCAGCCAGACATTGTAAACACCAGGGCCGTCGCCGTTTTGTGGGGACTGTTACAGGAAAGGGGGAATTATTTTGTGGCCATAATTTTGATTATAATCATTGTTTTAAATAGTCTACATGTTTTATTTGTATTAAATACAGTTTAGTGTTATGTTTAAGTAATAAATAACAGTTTGACTTTTTTATTTTCTGCAACACTTCATCAATAGGTATAACACGTGCCGTTAGATTTGAAAAAAATAGATGGTGCGACAATAAATTCGCCGCAAATGAAAGTAAGTAAGAAACGGGACACAGTCTACAAATTTCGTACTCAATATTTTACGTACCAGAAGTTGTTTTTTTAAGTGTTTTTTTTCGAGATTCAGGGGGGAATTTTGAGTCTGAAATGGGGGGGGAAAAAACATACTTTTTGGAGGGGGGAATGCGTCCTGTAAACGGACCCAAAATCGGCAGATCGACGGCCCTGAACCCTGATCACTCGCAGGCTGGTTTACAATGGATGCAAAGACTATTATAGCCATGCTAAGCGGGTTAAGGTACTTTAAGCATCGGTAGTCCCTTCCTCATAACAACTTGCATGGCCTTTTTTACCAGTTTTGGGGAGGGGTCCTTTTGCCGTAGATTTGGGGAATACAGTTTTCAGAGGTAAGTTGATATCAGCATGATTTTGAAAGAAATTTGAGTTGAATAGAAGAAAGGGTTGCAAACAGCTGCTTCAAAGAAGGGTAAAACAAGCGTACTTACTCACCCTTATACCAACTTAGACTACACTGTCTAATTACTTACCCATGGCTCAGCATTGAACTAAGTCTACCCCAATATTGGTAATCTTATAACACCTGATCTTCAAAAAAGTATGTTTTTACTTAACAAGAAGAAAAGAAGGAAGTTCTAATTTCTGACTACTTGTATTTGGAAGTACTATTCGGGGATTATAAAATTCGTGGGATTATAAAATGATTGCTAGTTTTCATAATCGTTCTTCAGATTCCCCTTGCTTGTGTGGGACTGCGGTGACCAAGTGGATGGCACATTTGACTCCGAATCCGGATCAAACAGATTTATTTAAAAGGGCTCTAAAAAAAATGAAAAAAGCTGAATGAATTATCAAAATGCTATGAAGAATAAAGGAGATATGAATTACTTAAAATTTGCAAAAAACATAAATGGGGGCGGCCATCTTGGAACGATGGCGTCATCGTGCCTTTTTATCATATACAATGTATGGCAAATCTTGTTAACCACTGGGTTACTTCGGCATGTCTTTAAGCAAGACACTTCCCCTAGACTCATCAGTCAATATAGGCGTAAACCAGGCTGTCCGATTATCAGAGTCTCTGAGAATGTTAAAGAATCTATTTGATATAGTAAGAGCAGGGCACGGTTCCCAGATTGTTAAATATTTCAGTCTGTCTGAGGCCGAAATAACCTAAACATTGTGCTGTCAGATGAACTTTTAAACAACAATTCAGTTATTTGGAATGTATTCAATGATTATAAAAGAATTGCTATGCTTCATAATCAAAACCATACTTCCCACTTCCTTGTTTGTCAAATGGTGGAAGTAGATTGCCTCACAGTAAGAAAAAGGCAGGTAGCATGTGAGCAAACACAGCTGATATACAAATGTAATTGTAGCATAAAGTGTATAATACTTCAACCATATTGGCATGTCTGCACATAAAAGTATAAGTTTTCGGGTCAGTAAACATGATATATTTCTGGCAAGAATATTTTCTGTATGGTATGACGTTCTTCGGGTGTGTTTGCCCTTAACATGATTATTTGATCTAGCATGTTTATAAAAATATAATTTTCTGCCAAAAATCTATCGTCATGGGCATTAAAAATGATTATCGCAGTATTTTATAGACACATGAAAACGTTCAGTGAAAACATAAAAAATATAGGTCCGGTGTATCAGTCTATCCTCCGAGCACGCTAAAGAACCATAGGAATCTATTCTATACTGAGAGTAGGGCACGCTTCCCGTATTCCTATGAATCCTTCCTCTCTCTCTGGGGCGGCTCTAAATAACCTATACTATGTTAATGAGCTGTTAAACAACATTCAATTCCCCACCCCACCAGCTGTTATGTACATGTAACTGTAACTGTCAAGAAGCAGTCTACTGTAAAGCTGTGTTCTCAATTCCGTACTGTAATTTGAGCTGTGTTCTCAATTTTGTACTTAGAGCCATGTTCTTAGTTTCATACAGTAAGGCCGTGTTCTAAATTTGTAAGTTTTTTTCAGAAACAAAATTCTGAAAAAGGGAGAAAAAAAAAGACAAATATAAAAAAATTGTGGGGGTGGGGATCCTTACCAATCAACATAATTACAGTCAATTTAATAAAAGAAAGTTGTATTTTATTATCAAGATTAAAATAATAGAAGAACATCCTGTCTGACATTTTGCATGTTTATAATACATTGTAATGATCGTGTATTTTGCAAAGCAATTCTAATTTACCAGTACCTACTGAAATTCTGGTATCCAAATACATGTATATAAAAGAAGAGGAGAGAATTCAAATAAGAAAATAAATAATTGGAGAGCAGTATCACTTATGATTGTGCTAATTCTATACCTTGGACATCAATACATACCAGGGGGAGATAAGGGGAGATAAGAAGCTAACAAGGGGGATAATGAGTGATAAGTACCAGATGCTGGTTAGTTGGATGTGATAAAGTATTACAGGGGGGTCTATCCTACATTAATTATCTCCCCCAAAAATGAGATGTGCATCCGGAAATATGTTCCAAATAAAATGAGGAAATTTAATAGGTAGTTTCAATTCAGAGCTCATGTTCATTTTATAATTTTTTGTTCATGTTCATTAAAGGTCTTCATCATGATCCCTGCATTGTTTCAGGTGCTATCTCGCTCGCATCAAAGGAGCAGTGGCAGAAAAGCAATAACGTGGCTTCAGCGTAAATGGAGTTTCTACGATAGAATTTGCAGCAACTCTGCAGTTCAGGGTGAGAAGGTTCTAGGCCCATTTTCCATATTTTATCTCGATGTACATGAAAGATGAGCCTGGCATTTTCATGCCTTTTAGGCGCCATATAACCTTTTCATGTGTTGGTGCGCCTTAAAACCCCAATTCAATTCAATTCAATTCAGAGCTTTTCTTTTGTTTTTGAGCAAAGGATGGTTTTACAAGTACATGTAGGCGGGTGACATAATGTCTCCTTTTTTTTTTATAAACAAAATATCTCATTCACACATGCATGAAAGTTCTTTCAGTCCCTGATACCGCAACATTTGAAATGCTTAAATCTTTGGTGGGGGGGGGGAAATATTATGGGTTGAGAAAAAAGCGGTGTTTCCAGACAAATTTGTTTTGCCTAATAATTGGTTGTAAAAATGTATGCTTTCCAACCCCGATTCATACACTATTGAGGGAGAAATATGCCATGAACTGTCCAGACTGGCCAGAGGAAGGTATGTAGCGAGTGGTCTGCTACACAACTGAGACTACAAGCTATGATGTAGGTCAGAATATCGTAAACATTTCGTTCATTTCGGAATTCGGCCAAGAAGCATAAAGTCTAGCCAAACTCATAAAGGTGTCTATTTACATGTAAGCCATGATAAAGCTCTAGTAGCAGAGTGGAATGAAATCAGTATTTTTATGCATTTGATAGTTCGTTCAGTAGACCATCTCTCGTAATTTTAAGTTTGGTATATTCCTGAAAACTATATACCTGGGATCTCTACTTGTAAGTGAGGAAGTGTTGATTCTTAAGGATGGCGGGAGGTGTACAGTACTGGTTCTACCCAGGAAAAGTGGGTGGTCTGCCTCCACCACAAAAAATGGACCGTCATATATAACCTTACACGTGTTAAAAATGACATAAAACAACATACAAGCAAACAAACAAACATACAAGTATACTGTAGTCCCCCACTCACCACCCTCAGTGATCCAATAATGAAAACAATTGTTTCTGCTCAATAACTTGTGAAGGATTGATATAAGGGTCAGTAGGTCAAAGGTCATGGTCACTGTGAACCGATGCTGAAAAAATTGTTTGCTGGATTTTACCCACCATCTTCAAACTTTATTACATGATTGAACTCACAGATTACTACTGATTTTTGGGTCAGTAGGCCAACGGTCAAGGTCGATGTGATTTGATAAAAACAACTTTTGGCTCAATAAATTGCGAAGAATTGCATTCGTCATCTTCACACATGGCAGGCAACCCACACCCATCTTGGTTAACACAAATAATTATGAAGAGATCAATGGTAAAGGGTTAGAGGTGAATTTTGGTTTAAAAACAGCATTTGGAATAAGCAAAACTGAAAGGACTAGATGTATTGTAAGTATAGCAAAATATTTCATATTAATAGACAGAGAAAAACAGTACCTGACTTTGTGTTATATAAAAATGGAACAACATAACACATACATTAGAAGCATTTACAAAAAATAAGAAAAGTTGAGTGGTAAATTAGTCAATAATTGTATATATATAAAATAAAATAAAAATCATGTCATAGGCCCCGTGTGGTTCCCGGGGGCCCCGTTTGGTCACGGGGCAAAGAATAGGGGATTCTACCCCTCTGCCTACCCCTCCAAAGGGATCTGCAGTGCCCCCAAATTCATGTTTATTTTATCATTTTTATTTCGTGCTCATTAAAGGTCTTCATCATGATCCCTGCATTGTTTCAGGTGCCATCTCGCTCACATCAAAAGAGCAGTGGCAGAAAAACAATAAACGGATATAAATAAATAAATGGAGTTTCTACGATAGAAGTTGCAGCAACTCTGCAGTTCAGGGTGAGAAGGTTCTAGGCCCATTTTCCATATTTTATCTCGATGTACATGGAGGATGAGCCTGGCATGTTCATGCCTGTTAGGCGCCATATTACCTTTCATGTGTTGGTGCGCCTTAAAACCCAATTCAATTCATGTCATATATGATTTGCAAATTGTTGAATCATTACTTTAATTTCTGTGAATCTTATCGGAGACTCCGAGTCGGGGAGTCTATCCAGAGAATGTTAAAGAACCATAGGAATATATTTTGATAGTAGGAGTAGAGCTTAGTTTGGGATTCTGTAATTATATTTCTGCTCTCTCAGGGGCGGCTGGTAATATGTCGTTGAGTTGTTAAATACAATTCACTTGTCATGAATTATTTTATGAGCATTCATTTATGATTATAAAGGTATTAGATTGTGATATAAATACATCTTGAGAGTAGCGATTTATTATAATTCAAACAAACAAAAAAGAATTTATATCGAAGCATAGCCAGATCCCATGAGTAGGAGTAGGGCTTAGTTTCGGATTCTGTTATTATATTTCTGCTCTCTCAGGCTGGAAATATGTCGAGTCATTAAATACAATTCACTTGTCGAAGCATAGCTAGATCGCATGAGTGTCTGATGAAAATGTATATGTGATAAATTCCTATAAAATTTACTGTCGTCCAATGGACCCAGCGCATTCAGTTTGTATGGTGATATACGGTTCGGATGAGCAATAGAATGATGCAAAACAACCTAAACAAATCTGAGCAAAATTAGCAGCGTCTGTTTATTTGGTGGAGTCATTTGTGATGTTGCCTTCTTAATGACTTTGAGGTGGATACGCAAAAAAAAAATTGTTTAGTGTCTTAAAAAAATATGGTATTAATTGATTCAGAGGGGAGAAAAAATAAAATGACAGCAACTGTATTAATGTATGATATGATTGGTTTAGGATTTTGCATTAATTTGCAGCGATTTTCTTTGCTTTAAATTATATTTATTAATATGCTATATATTACAATTTAGATATCCGACTTCTTTCTTATATGGCAGCTGCCATATCCATTTTTAGAAGAACCTTCCAATAGTCATATTTTCTGTTTATTTTCAATTTTGATAATTATTTAATTCTTTTCCATGTTTATCAGAAAAATTGTTTGAATGGAATTGAATTGGATTTTTGTCGCATCAACAGCTAAATTCATATGGTGACTTTCCATCTTCCTCTGGTGGAGGAAGACCCCAGGTGCCCTCCGGGCAATTTTCTTGCACGGGCGGGCTCCTGGGTAGAACCACCGAAGTTCCGCAAGCCAGCTGGATAGCTTCCTCACATAAAGATTCCTACGTCCCTAAGGGATCGAACCTACAGCGGTGAGGGTCAAGTGATTTCAAGTCAGTGACTCTAACCACTCAACCACGGACGCCCCAAAAATTGTTTAAAAATATGTCAACATTCTGCTTAAGCTCTGATAGAAGCACATGCTGATTCAGTTAATATGTGTTTATTTCTATTGTCAGAATGATTTCGAACTCGCTCCAGATGAGAAAAGATTAGCCAAAGCTCAAAACATATACAGAAAGTATTTATTAGCAGAGGTGAGCAGACGTTTACTTAAAGTATCTCATAGACAAGCTTTCAACTGGACCCTGCTTCAGGGTGGCAAAACCTTGTGACATTTTGATGGGTTTCACGGTAAAAAATATAAACAAAGCGCTTGATTCAGGTAGTTTTTTCCCCCCATAACTTTCTTAATATTTAACAAATTTTGTTCAAAAAAGGCACACATTCCTTACAATGTGAACTCGTTCCTCCACCGCACAAGAGAATTTGGTTCACTCAGTACGTTCTGAAGTTAGCTCTCCCAAAATGTGCACAGTCATAGATTTCTTTCAAAAGACTTTGGTAGGGTTAATCTTAGAAAGTACTGAATAAATCAAATTACCTTTTGCGGCTTAGAAATAGCTCACTTTGGCGGGGTATGTGAACCTAAGTGGAATAAAATTCGATAAATATTAAGAAAGTTATGAAGCGTACACCTACCTGAATCGAGAGAATTATTTAAAAATTGTTGCCATGAAACTTATCAAAAGTCTTGTGGTTTCGCCACCCTGTACTCTTTCCATTATTTGTCTCAGGAGAGCCATTGAAAGCCTGTATAAAGCATACTTAGCTAATTGGTTGTTGTGGTATTCACTATATAATATATGCAAGCATACCCAGGTTATACGCTAGTGTACCTAGGTTCGAAATCTCACGTTGCAAGACTCAGATCTTAAAGGGACACACGGCAATCTTGATTTTTAAAAAAGTGCGTGTCCTGTTAGTTTTTTTTAGAGCCCGTTTACGGATCTCGACTTAGCGATCACAATGTTGTCCGGGTGTATGTGTGTCAGTTCGTCCGTTAGTTAGTCTGTGCATCCGATTTATATCTTGTTCGTTACTTGCAGGTTTTCACCAAACTTTCCTTATATTAGATCGAAATTTAGGGTCGCTGTGACCTACTTTGGACAAACTGTAGGTCATGTCCGGTCTCTGCTAAAACATGCGTATCTTGCTTCTTTCTTACAGGATTTTCACAACTCCACCAGAATATTTCTTATATACATCTAACTTCATGTGCAAAATTTCGGATCACTGTGACCTACTTTCGATGAATATAGGTCATGTCTGGTCTCCACTACAACATGCGTATCTTGCTTCTTTCTTGCTGGATTTTTATCAAATTTCACCAGAATGTTCCTTGTATGCATCTTACATCATGTGCAAAATGTTGGGTCGCTGAAATCTACTTTTGGCAAAACATAGGTCACGTCTGGTCTCTGCTACGACATGCGTAACTTGTTTCTTTCTTGCAGGATTCACCAGAATGTTTCCTGTATGCATCTAACATCATTTGCAGAATTTCTGGTCTCTGTGAAATACTTTAGACGAAATATAGGTCAAGTCCTTTCTCCGCTATGACATATCTTCATCACAATGTTCCTTATAGGTATCTTAGCATCATGTGCAAAATTTTGGGTTGCTCTGACCTACTTTGAACAAAATATAGGTCACATCTGAACAAAATATAGGTCACATCGGGTCTCCGTGAGGACACGCATCCCCCACTGTTAATGACATTGATTAAATTAAATATCAAGTTGGTAAGGAATGTATATCTCTTTGGATTGACATTGGTGTTGGTCAAATCAAAAATCTGGACTATTTCACAATAGGGCTCAACATGTAGGCTGTGGCCTTCTGGTTCTTATTAAACATGAATTTGTTCAAACATCAGCATTAATGATTAGAATAGTATAAAGCAAATGGTGTTTGCATATTACTAGCTGTTGATTATATTGCACCAATAATATATTTAAACATATGGTAGAATAAGAAGAAGAAATAAAAATACATTTATTTAATTATATGCAAACAGATTTAAAGCCAAAATGTTACTGGAATAATAAATTGAGACATTAATTTAAATGCGTGATAAAATCCACAAGATTGCCAAGTGTCCTTTTAATTTTTCAGAAAATAAAATTGATTAGATGCACTGTATGTAATTAATGCATCTGGTTAGTCTGGGTTACATTATTAACCGGTTGGTAAATAATTAGGCTTTAAAAGAAAAAAGTGTTTGTTTCCGCTAACCCGACCGACCCTATTATTTAGCCGCCGACCCTAACTTTTTTTTATTACAAAAAAAAATAAAAAAATCCTCCTGCGAGATTTGAACCCACGACCCGTGGGGTTTCCAGTGTACATTACCAAATATTGAAAAAGGGTCATCTAGGTAGTAATACCTTCCCCTGTATTTTTTTATCATATTAAAAGTGTTTTTTTAATAACAAAAATTAAGGTCATTAATATTAAAAAAAAAAAATTTGCATACCTACCTACCCTATTTTTAGCTCTACTGATCAGAGATCAGCAGAGCTTATGCCGTGGTGCAGCGTCCGTCGTCCGTCTGTCCGTCTGTCCGTCCGTCTGTCCGTCCGTCTGTCCGTTAACTTTTATTTGTAGCGACTACTCCTCTGAAACTACTGGATGGATATTCATAAAACTTTACAAAAATGTTGCCCATGAAGTCTAGTTGATCCTAGCAAAAATTCATGTTGATGTGAAATCCAAGATGGCCGCCAAAGCTAAAAATAGATTTTTTAAATACAAGTTTGTAGCGACTACTTCTTGAAAACTATAAGTGATATTGATATGGGACTTTTTCTAAAATGATCAGCATGACATGATGTTGGGCCTTGTCGAAAATCGTTTTGATTTGACGATAAACATGGCTGCCAGCGGCCATCTTTGTTTACATAGAGTCATATAGTAAAAACTTGTAGCGACTACTCCTCTAAAACTACTTGGCGGATTTTCATGAAACTTTACAGGAATGTTGCTCTTAATGTCTAATTGATCCTAGCAAAATTTCAGATCGGCCAGAAATTCAAGATGGCTGCCACAGTTAAAAATAGATTTTTAAAAAATAAGTTTGTAGCAACTACTTCTTGAAAACTATAAGTGATATTGATATGGGACTTTTTCTAAAATGATCAGCATGACATGATGGTTATCCGAGTCGAACATTATTTTGATTCGACATTAAACATGGCTGCCAGTGGCCATCTTTGTTTACATAAAGTTATATAATGAAAACTTGTAGCGACTACTCCTCTGAAACTACTTGACGGATGTTCATGAAACTTCACAAAAATGTTGCTCATGATGTCTAATTGATCCTAGCAAAATTTCAGGTCGGCCGGAAATTCAAGATGGCCGCCATGGCTAAAAATAGATTTTCAAAATACAAGTTTGTAGCGACTACTTCTTGAAAACTATAAGTGATATTGATATGGGACTTTTTCTAAAATGATCAGCATGACAGGATGTTGGTCCTTATCAAAAATCGTTTTGATTCGACGTTAAACATGGCTGCCAGCGGCCATCTTTGTTTACATAGAGTTATATAATGAAAACTTGTAGCGACTACTCCTCTGAAACTACTTGACGGATTTTCATGAAACTTCACAAAAATGTTGCTCTTGATGTCTAATTGATCCTAGCAAAATTTCAGGTCGGCCTGAAATTCAAGATGGCCGCCATGGCTAAAAATAGATTTTCAAAATACGAGTTTGTAGCGACTACTACTTGAAAACTATAAGTGATATTGATATGGGACTTTTTCTAAAATGATCAGCATGACATGATGTTGATCCTTGTCGAAAATTGTTTTGATTCGACGTTAAACATGGCTGCCAGCGGCCATCTTTTTTTACATAGAGTTATATAGTAAAAACTTGTAGCGACTACTTCTCTGAAACTACTTGGCAGATTGTCATGAAACGTTACAGGAATGTTGCTCTTGATGTCTAATTGATCCTAGAAAATTTTCAGGTCGGCCGGAAATTCAAGATGACCATCACAGCTAAAAATAGATTTTTAAAATATAAGTTTGTAGCGACTACTTCTTGAAAACTATAAGTGATATTGATATGGGACTTTTTCTAAAATGATCAGCATGACATGATGTAGATCCTTGTGGAAAATTATTTTGATTCGACGTTAAACATGGCTGCCAGTGGCCATCTTTGGTTACATAGAGTTATATAGTAAAAACTTGTAGCGACAACTCCTCTGAAACTACTTGACGGATGTTCATGAAACTTCACAGGAATGTTGCTCTTGATGTCTAGTTGATCCTAGAAAAATTTCAGGTCGGCCGGAAATTCAAGATGGCCGCCACAGTTAAAAATAGATTTTTAAAAAATAAGTTTGTAGCGACTACTTCTTGAAAACTATAAGAGATATTGATATGGGACTTTTTCTAAAATGATCAGCATGACATGATGGTTATCCGAGTCGAACATTATTTTGATTCAATGTTAAACATGGCTGTCAGTGGCCATCTTTGTTTACAGAGTTATATAATGAAAACTTGTAGCGACTACTCCTCTGAAACTACTTGACTGATTTTCATGAAACTTCACAGGAATGTTGCTCTTGATGTCTAATTGATCCTAGCAAAATTTCAGGTCGGCCGGAAATTCAAGATGGCCGTCACAGCTAAAAATAGATTTTTAAAATATAAGTTTGTAGCGACTACTTTTTGAAAACTATAAGTGATATTGATATGGGACTTTTTCTAAAATGATCAGCATGACATGATGTAGATCCTTGTGGAAAATTATTTTGATTCGACGTTAAACATGGCTGCCAGTGGCCATCTTTGGTTACATAGAGTTATATAGTAAAAACTTGTAGCGACAACTCCTCTGAAACTACTTGACGGATGTTCATGAAACTTCACAGGAATGTTGCTCTTGATGTCTAGTTGATCCTAGAAAAATTTCAGGTCGGCCGGAAATTCAAGATGGCCGCCACAGTTAAAAATAGATTTTTAAAAAATAAGTTTGTAGCGACTACTTCTTGAAAACTATAAGAGATATTGATATGGGACTTTTTCTAAAATGATCAGCATGACATGATGGTTATCCGAGTCGAACATTATTTTGATTCAATGTTAAACATGGCTGTCAGTGGCCATCTTTGTTTACAGAGTTATATAATGAAAACTTGTAGCGACTACTCCTCTGAAACTACTTGACTGATTTTCATGAAACTTCACAGGAATGTTGCTCTTGATGTCTAATTGATCCTAGCAAAATTTCAGGTCGGCCGGAAATTCAAGATGGCCACCACAGCTAAAAATAGATTTTCAAAAAAACAGTTTGTAGCGACTACTTCCTGAAATCAAAATCGATCAGTAGAGCTTCAAGGTCATTGACCTCTTGTTTTCTGAAGCTGGTAGCGGAAACAAACCATTTTTAGCTCTACTGGCCGAAGGCCAACAGAGCTTATGGGATGCCGAGTTGTCCGTCGTCCGTCCGTCCGTCGTCCGTCGTCCGTCCGTTGTTAACTTTTGTCTCGTTAAGACGATAGGGCCTTCATTTGTCATCCGATCTTTACCAAACTATAACAGGTTGTTAATATCAATGAAAGCTCGGATGAGTTCGAAAACCAGCCAGATCGGACAAGTAACAGCGGAGTTATGGCCCTTGATTTAGTTAAAAATGCTATATTGCTAAATTTTGCCTCGTTAAGACAATAGGGCCTTCATTTTTCATCCTATCTTTACCAAACTTTACCACATTGTTAATATCAATGAAAGCTCGGACAAGTTCGAAAAACAGCCAGATCGGACCAGTAACAGCGGAGTTATGGTCCTTGATTTAGTTAAAATTGCTATATTTCGCCTCGTTAAGACGATAGGGCCTTCGTTTTTCATCCTATCTTTACCAAACTTTACCACATTGTTAATATCAATAAAAGCTCGGACAAGTTCGAAAACCAGCCATATCGGACTAGTATCAGGAGTTGTAGCCCTTGATTTAGTTAAAAATGCTATATTTTGCATCGTTAATACGATAGGGGCTTCATTGTTCATCCGATCTTTACCAATCTTTATCAGATTGTTAATGTCATTGAAAGCTCGAACAATTTTGAAAACCAGCCATATCGGACTAGTTACACCGAAGTTATGTCCCTTGATTTAGTTAAAAATGCTATAGTTTGCCTCGTTTAGGCGATAGGGGCTTCATTGTTCATCCGATCTTTACTAAACTTGATCAGATTGTTAATATCAATGAAAGCTTGGACAAGTTCGAAAACCAGCCATATCGGACCAGTAACATCGGAGTTATGGCCCTTGATTTACTTCAAAATGATATATTTTGCCTCGTTAAGACGATAGCGCCTTCGTTTTTCATCCGATCTTTACCAAACTTCATGAAATTGTTAATGTCTATGAAAGCATGGTCATGTTTGAAAACCAACCAGATCGGACCAGTAACAGCGGAGTTATAGCCCTTGATTTTGTTAAAAATGCTATAATATGCATCGTCATACGATAGGGCCTTCATTTTGCATCTGATCTTTGCCAAACTTAACAAGATTTTACAACTGTCTTTTTTATATTATTATTAATTTTATTTTAATTATTATTATTATTATTATTTATTTATTTATTTTTTTATTTAATTTTTTATTTTTTTATTTTTTTTTTTATTTTTTTTTTATTTTTTTTTTTATTTTTTTTTTGAAATTATTCCTTTTTTTCATAATTTTTATTTTTATTTTTTTTAGCTCTATGTTTGACCAGTTGGACCAGTAACGGAGGAGTTATGGATCTTGATTTAGTTAAAAATAAATGCTATATTTTGCCTAGTGAATACGGTATGGCCTTCATTTTTCATCTGATCTTTACCAAACTTTACCAGATTCTTTAGTTATGGCCCTTTATTTAGTCAAAAAGCTGTTTTTAGCCTGAAACTTTCAAAAAAACGTAAATGGCAGTCACTCGCTTCATTGATGTTATAAGAACCATGTTAGCCAGTAGAGCGTCCACAGGCCCTCTTGGGCCTCTTGTTTTTTTTGCCTTGTGAATGAATTCCAAGGCAACTTTAGTGAAAACTACATTTGTGTCATTCTGAACCAACATACAGTGTATAGTTGTTCAACATTTCTTGTGTTTTGCATTTCAAGTCTCTAGATAGTCTTAACAAATTGTACTGCGAAAAGAACTCGGTATCCAATTTGATTTGTAAGTTTACGTAAATTTTCCCTTGCAACCTCCTGCATTCATGCTTGAGTCAATTGCCGTGCTGGGAATCAGTATGATTTTTAAGAGAACCATTCTTGGGATTTTATTAGGCGAAGTTGTGCCAGGAATTCTCAATATTGATATTGACAAATCCCTGGGTATGGTGGTGTAATATCTAGGGTGAGTAGGTTGGGTGACATCTTAGTACCGTGAGTACGCAAGTGTATACACCCTGGGTATGCCAGTTCAACAACAGCTAATTTAGCCTTGACTGTCATTGCTCTTATTATAAACATTAACCCTTAACCCGCTAGATATATATATAATGGACTGTTCTTTCTTTGAATTAAGACCATTCCATTAATGTGTCAAAGGGGTGTTTTGGGGGAAATGACTGATCAGCAGCCGTACATTGTAAACCCTGATGGCATAGTGGTAGAGCATCCACCACACATGCTGGAGGTCATGAGTTTGATCCCCGACGGGTAATACCAAAGACTTCATAAAACTTGTACTAGTTGCTCCCGAATGCTTGCCGTTCAACATATAAAGGGTAGTGCTAGGTCTGGTCGGCCCAGTGTCAGTATAATGTTTCCGGGTGGAATATCATGTCATGTGTCTACGGCGTTGTATTCCGTGTCGCAGCATTGTAAAGTTGAGCATTGAGGTCAGTGCTACAAGAAGGCACCGTCGTCATATGACTAAAAGATTGTTAAAAGCGACGTTAAACCCCATATATATACGGACACAACTCGTAACTCTGCCAGTGGTACAGTTGTTGCAATGAGCACAAAGAAATAAGTGCGTACTATTACAACAAATCACAATATTTTGTACCCACCCTGTAGTAATCTCGAACAAACCTTGTACATGGTTTTTAGCTCGACTGATCAGAGATCAGAGCTTATGCCGTCGTGCAGCGTCCGTCTGTCCGTAAACTTTTATTTGTAGCGACTACTCCTCTGAAACTACTGGATGTCTATTCATGAAACTTTACAGAAATGTTGCCCATAAAGTCTAGTTGATCCTAGCAAAAATTCATGTTGATGTGAAATCCAAGATGGCCACCAAAGCTAAAAATAGAGTTTTAAAATACAAGTTTGTAGCGGCTACTTCTTGAAAACTATAAGAGATATTGATATGGGACTTTTTCTAAAATGATCAGCATGACCTGGTGTTGCTCCTTGTCAAAAATCGTTTTGATTCGACGTTAAACATGGCTACCAGCGGCCATCTTTGTTTACATAGAGTTATATAGTAAAGACTTGTAACGACTACTCCTCTGAAACTACTTGACGGATGTTCATGAAACTTCACAGGAATGTTGCTCTTGATGTCTAGTTGATCCTAGAAAAATTTCAGGCTCGCCAGATATTCAAGATGGCCGCCACAGCTAAAAATAGATTTAAAATAAATAAGTTTGTAGCGACTACTTCTTGAAAACTATAAGAGATATTGATATGGGACTTTTTCTAAAATGATCAGCATGACATAATGTTGGTCCTTGTCGAAAATCATTTTGATTCAACGTTAAACATGGCTGCCAGCGGCCATCTTTGTTTATATAGAGTTATATAATGAAAACTTGTAGCGACTACTCCTCTGAAACTACTTGACGGATTTTCATGAAACTTCACAGGGATGTTGCTCTTGATGTCTATTTGATCCTAGCAAAATTTCAGGTCAGTCGTAAATTCAAGATGGCCGCCACGGCTAAAAATAGATTTTTAAAAAATGAGTTTGTAGCGACTACTTCTTGAAAACTATAAGAGATATTGATATGGGACTTTTTCTAAAATGATCAGCATGACATGATGGTTATCCGAGTCGAACATTATTTTGATTCGACATTAAACATGGCTGCCAGTGGCCATCTTTGTTTTCATAGAGTTACATAATGAAAACTTGTAGCGACTACTCCTCTGAAACTACTTGACGCTTTTCATGAAACTTCAAACGAATGTTGCTCTTGATGTCTAATTGATCCTTTGATGTCTAATTGATCCTAGCAAAATTTCAGGTCGGCCGGAAATTCAAGATGGCCGCCATGGCTAAAAATATATTTTCAAAATACAAGTTTGTAGCGACTACTTTTTGAAAACTATAAGTGATATTGATATTGGACTTTTTCTAAAATGTTCAGCATGACATGATGTTGGTCCTTGTCAAAAATCGCTTTGATTCAATGTTAAACATGGCTGTCAGCGGCCATCTTTGTTGACATTGAGTTATATAATGAAAACTTGTAGCGACTACTCCTCTGACACTACTTGACGGATTTTCATGAAACTTCACAGGAATGTTGCTCTTGATGTCTTATGGATCCTAGCAAAAGTTCAGATCGGCCAGAAATTCAAGATGGCCGCCACAGCTAAAAATAGATTTTTAAAAAATAAGTTTGTAATGACTACTTCATGAAAACTATAAGTGATATTGATATGGGACTTTTTCTAAAATGATCAGCATGACATGATGGTTATTCGAGACGAACATTATTTTGATTCGACTTTAAACATGGCTGCCAGTGGTCATCTTTGTTTACATAGAGTTATATAATGAAAACTTGTAGCGACTACTCCTGTGAAACTACTTCATGGATTTTCATGAAACTTCACACGAATGTTGCTCTTGATGTCTAATTGATCTTAGCAAAATTTCAGGTCGGCCGGAAATTCAAGATGGCCACCATGGCTAAAAATAGATTTTTAAAAAATAAGTTTGTAGCGACTACTTCTTGAAAACTATAAGAGATATTGATATGGGACTTTTTCAAAAAAGATCAGCATGACATGTTGGTTATCCAAGTCGAAATTATTTTGATTCAATGTTAAACATGGCTGTCAGTGGCCATCTTTGTTTACATAGAGTTATATAATGAAAACTTGTAGCGACTACTCCTCTGAAACTACTTGACGGATTTTCATGAAACTTCACAGGAATGTTGCTCTTGATGTCTATTTGATCCTAGCAAAATTTCAGGTCAGTCGTAAATTCAAGATGGCCGCCACGGCTAAAAATAGATTTTTAAAAAATGAGTTTGTAGCGACTACTTCTTGAAAACTATAAGAGATATTGATATGGGACTTTTTCTAAAATGATCAGCATGACATGATGGTTATCCGAGTCGAACATTATTTTGATTCGACATTAAACATGGCTGCCAGTGGCCATCTTTGTTTTCATAGAGTTACATAATGAAAACTTGTAGCGACTACTCCTCTGAAACTACTTGACGCTTTTCATGAAACTTCAAACGAATGTTGCTCTTGATGTCTAATTGATCCTTTGATGTCTAATTGATCCTAGCAAAATTTCAGGTCGGCCGGAAATTCAAGATGGCCGCCATGGCTAAAAATATATTTTCAAAATACAAGTTTGTAGCGACTACTTTTTGAAAACTATAAGTGATATTGATATTGGACTTTTTCTAAAATGTTCAGCATGACATGATGTTGGTCCTTGTCAAAAATCGCTTTGATTCAATGTTAAACATGGCTGTCAGCGGCCATCTTTGTTGACATAGAGTTATATAATGAAAACTTGTAGCGACTACTCCTCTGACACTACTTGACGGATTTTCATGAAACTTCACAGGAATGTTGCTCTTGATGTCTTATGGATCCTAGCAAAAGTTCAGATCGGCCAGAAATTCAAGATGGCCGCCACAGCTAAAAATAGATTTTTAAAAAATAAGTTTGTAATGACTACTTCATGAAAACTATAAGTGATATTGATATGGGACTTTTTCTAAAATGATCAGCATGACATGATGGTTATTCGAGACGAACATTATTTTGATTCGACTTTAAACATGGCTGCCAGTGGTCATCTTTGTTTACATAGAGTTATATAATGAAAACTTGTAGCGACTACTCCTGTGAAACTACTTCATGGATTTTCATGAAACTTCACACGAATGTTGCTCTTGATGTCTAATTGATCTTAGCAAAATTTCAGGTCGGCCGGAAATTCAAGATGGCCACCATGGCTAAAAATAGATTTTTAAAAAATAAGTTTGTAGCGACTACTTCTTGAAAACTATAAGAGATATTGATATGGGACTTTTTCAAAAAAGATCAGCATGACATGTTGGTTATCCAAGTCGAAATTATTTTGATTCAATGTTAAACATGGCTGTCAGTGGCCATCTTTGTTTACATAGAGTTATATAATGAAAACTTGTAGCGACTACTCCTCTGAAACTACTTGACGGATTTTCATGAAACTTCACAGCAATGTTGCTCTTGATGTCTAATTGATCCTAGCAAAATTTCAGGTCGGCCGGAAATTCAAGATGGCCGCCACTGCTAAAAATAGATTTTCAAAAAACAAGTTTGTAGCGACTACTTCCTGAAATCAAAATCAATCAGTAGAGCTTCAAGGTCATTGACCTCTTGTTCTTTGTTCTTGCTTATGATATAAGAAGGTCTTAGCCAAAACCGTGCTATAACTGCCGGTATATTTTTGCCAGTTTCGGCAGTTATACCATGGTATACGCGCATAGTTGTAATGTTTACACACAACCTTTCCATCAAAATGGTACAAAACATTTATAGCATATTTTTCTCGTATGCAATTTATACTGCACTCTCGGGCCTGTGGCCCTCGAGAAGTAGTATTAGTCGCATATATCCTCGAAAAACTATGCTATAAATATGTACTGATAATTGAATTGAAAGCTACAGTTCCTAAACCACCTTACCAATTGTACTATCAAGAGCCAATGTAGAGGTTCTGTGATGTGTATGCGTGGTATACATGTATGTGTACATTTCTGGCAAGGGCAAATGGCAATTATCAATGAAAGGGCAGCATTAGAACATGTTTGTGGTAACTATTTGCACTACAGTAACCAAACTTGATTACAGTAACAAGTGCTCATGTAAATCACTGGATATATATCGGGGAAAATTGGTGGAATGCTGATAGATTTATAATGCTTTTATCTTGAAGAGAGTGGGGAAGACAACATGAAAATATACTTTGTAATTTGTATTAAGAATTTTATCACTTCCCATTCATCATTAAAATGGCAATATGAAAAATAGGATATAAATAATGGGAAATAAAGTGTGGTTTTTTACATGATCTCTTTTACAAGAATCTCTTGATGAAATAAGCCGATTGTTAAATGGATACAAACCAGATTCCACGTTCATGCTGATCTTATTTACAAATTGGCAGCTTTACAGTCCTCCTATTACTACTTGAAAAAGCTTTACTATTTATAAACAAAGGTGGTATTTACAGGATATTTTAATACACAATTCAGTCATGAATTGTAAAGTGGCAGGGCAGTTAATCGTGCTTCTGATTGTGTTCTGGCATCATGTAGTTTTGGCATTGTATCTTTACAATTAATAAAACAAGAAATTTTGGCCCATCAAACATGGCTCGACCTTAAAGGTTTTATTGCAAGTTTGGAGACCCATTTTTAGCTTGATTAAGATGCACATCTGGGTTTTCATTTTTATTTTGGACCAAGAACCACAGAGTTGTGGCCCTTGACTTAGCGACCGAAGTGACCAGCAAGTGAGGATGCGCACCTGGGTTTTCATTTTTATTTTGGACCAAGAACCACAGAGATGGCTCTTGACTTAGCAACCTAAGTCGTTTTCATTTTTATTTTGGACCAAGAACCACAGAGATGGCTCTTGACTTAGCAGCCTAAGTGACCAGAAAGTGAAGATGCCCACCTGTGTTTTCATTTTAGACCAAAAACCACAGAGTTATGGCCATTAACTTAGTGACCTAATTGGGGGCATCAGAGTTCTATGGACACATTTCTAGTTTATGTTGGGTCCATACCTTCGTAAATGATTGAGAAAACGGGATGAAACTGATGTGTCTGTATAGACGATGTGTCGCACACCAAATTCCATGTGATTCAATTTTCGTGTCCAGTCTGTAAGCAAATGAGGGGACCATAAGACCATATTTTGGCTGAATTTGCTGCTGGTGTGGCCAAGTGGATAGTAAGAGTGGGGCTGATTCCCGGGTTCCTATGTAGGTTTTTTTCCCCTTCATAAACAGATCCCCTAGAAAAACAGACTACATTTTC